>VWZI01006484.1:503827-533762 GCA_013396835.1 Psilopogon haemacephalus
AGCTCATAAAGATTCGAATAACGACTTCATTTATCACTTTAGATGAGTTAAAATGTGTTTTAATTACACACAGGTCACCCCTGCAATGCTCAGATCTTTTCCTGAAGAAGCCTCACAAACTTCTTCCTCAAAGATAATTAGTTATGATATTCAAAATTAATTGCTCCAGATGGCGTTTTGTGTGACCTTTAATTCCAGCAAGCTCCTAATCTCTCTCTCCAGGCTGAAGGATAGATATAATTTTCCATTCCAGTGGGGAATTCCCTGGTAGACTGAATAAGATTTTCACACACTGAAACGCTTCACATTTCTCTGTGCACTTCTCCCAATTAGGGCAATGCCACTGAGCTTTTAAGTACTAGAAAACCTTTTCTGACACAATTCTTTTCTTTTACCGTTGAGTGTTCAATCCTTGTCCTTTTCACAAGTAAAAGCTTGCTTCTACTGGCAGTGGAAAGACTCCACCTGGCCATCTTCATGGTGACAAGTAAAATGACTACAAAATGCACTGGATCAATCCAGAGAAGTTAGGTTTCACCCAACCCAGAGGAGTTTCATTCTCTAGGACTAGGGAAACATGGAAAGTTTGAACAACTTTGAGCCATAGAATGGTCTGGGCTGGAAAGGACTTCCAAAGGTCATCTAGTCCAACTCCCCTCACCGCCCCCACACACAAACCCCCACAGTCAGCAGGGGCATCCTCAACTAGATCAGGTTGTCCAGAGCTCTGTCGAGCCTCACCTAGAATATCTCCAGGGATGGGGCTATGAATTTTGGTCAGTATTGAGATTACTGAGTAGATCTATTGCTGCTCTAGAAAGTGTTTCGGTACTCAGAAGACTTTGCTAGCCTGTTGTCCCTTCCAAACTAGACTGAAAAAAATATGTATAGGATTTTGACAGATATTTCAATGGCTTCCTACATAAGAGCAAAAGACTTGTAGAGGTCTCTTGTAGGGTCTGTAGGTTATGAAGCTGAAAGAGAAGCTGATTTACATTATAGGCTTCTTATGCTACGTTTCTATTAGAGGAAACTAATAAAGAAGACAATACATATGGATACTTTTATCCCCTTCAGACTGCACCATGAAAAATGTCCTTTTGTCTTTTTTTTCCCTTTTTTTTTTTTTTTTTCCTGGCAAAAACATGCACTTTTAGGCTGAGGCATGGTAACATTATTCCAGAAAACCTAATTGTATTGTATGACTAAGAGCTGGTCAAAAGCACAGACCATTCACACAAACGTATTAGAATTCCTTGGTGGCCAAGAACTTGAGAGACAAACACAGACCCTTCAGAGGGAGAAGAAATTGAACAATTGTGTGGAAGGGCCTGGGAGGATGCTTTTGACACATGTACTCTGTGGGAGCCCATAGAGTGTAATCAAGACTTTTCACTACATCTACATTTTAAACTCATTTTCTATCTGTATTTATCTTTGTGGTTTTAAATTGTTTTTTAATGACTACGAATGAGGAAGGACCTCCGATAGTCTTTATATGCTCTTTGTGTGCTTCTTTGCTGTGACTGGAGTACAATCCTCCAGTAATGCTCTAGTAAACATGAAATGCTTTTCCAGAAGGCTGAGTACACACAGATTCGATCTGCTATTTGATACCTAACAGGAGGACCAAGGGGCGCAGGCTGCTGACTGTAGCTTACGTACTTCTTTCTGTCAGCAGCAGCTGACAGACAACTTAATGAAAGTATTCAAACATTCAAAGTCAATTCCAAGTTTGACATGGCAACTGAACAATGAAACATCGCCTACAAATCAGTTTGGGCACAGGAACAGCATACAGAAAAGATGGGAACTGACAAAGGAACTTGATGTTCCTCCAGTAGTTTTCCATTATTACAATGCAAAGCCAAAGGCAACAGAGTTGGACTATGAATTGAAAGATAACTTACGTGGACCCTGCACCATAATTCAAGTGGTAGTTTTATAACATGGACAAATCACTTCCTAAGCCTTTTAGAAGCCCTCACAGAAGAAGGTGGTGATGATCTTTGCCTCACCAAGCTGAGCTGCTCTCCCTCCACTGCATGTTTTATTCAAGTCCTGCTGCTTGACCCATCACTCTGGGACTAGCAGTACCTCTTTAAATGCAGCTAATATTTCCTTGCCACCTTTATCTTCAGATCCATCCTAACCCTCTGGGATCCTTGTCTGTATCTATTGAGATGGAGCTACTAAGCCTGACCCTTCCCCATTTGGATGTCTGCTCCATGCTACCCAGAGTTTCCAAAGCCATTTACTTGACTTCTGCACCTCTCCTGCAGCATCTACTCTTTCTGAGAGGCAACTTTCCTTTTGCTAATCACTGCTGGAATACTGTCACATCAGAATGACCTCTGATGAGACACACAGACCGTTAAGGACTTGTACAGGATGCAATAATAAGCCTTAAAGAAAAACCTCATGCCGTTGGAAGAACTGCACACAGAGCAAATTACTTACAAATTACCAGAGTGAATCCATGAGATGATTGCAAGTTTTTTTTTTTTCACAAGAGTCAGAGAAGCAAGATTTGAGAAAACAAAAACAAAACTGGAAGAGAATCACAGTTAGAGACAAAAAAAAAAAAAAACCCAAACATTTCATCTTGGCTTGCAAAGTTGGGTAGCAAGGCATCTGGCACTGAGAGACACGCTGGCTAATGAAAGAGGTGGTGACAAAATGTGTAAACAGTGAGGAAAGTGAGATGTAAGGAAGACATGTGGAGTAGAATGAAGGAAAAGCAGCCTGCGAGCATAAAAAGGCAGTAAACAGATCAAGGCATGTTTGTTAGAAAAGAATCAGAGTAAATTAGTACCATGAGGCCTGGATCAAGAGGCTCCCTGGAACCTTTAATTTCAGAATGAAATATTACAGAGGGGAAAGCAAGAAGTTTATGGAATTGAGTCATTCAAATAAAAGCTCTGAGGGCTTTTTCTTGGGTGCACTTGGCAGCAGTGAGTCTGTGCAGTTTATTCCACAATTATGGGAACATGGAGTTCAGTGTCCTGTTGAAGGAAACGTTTGTGCACCTGCTTATTTTAAACGGGACCTGGGAACGTGCTTGAGCAATCCTCCAAAGGGGTTAGGCTTACTACAATAAAAAGAGATTTTATTGTTTTGTGGGTTTCTTTAGAGATATTAAGAGCTTGAGTCTCTCCAGATAAAACAGTAAGTTTGTATAACAGTACTGAACTCAATGAAACTTCAGAGAAGAGGAAGAAAATCTGTCCCGAATACGGACTGTGGGTTTGTAGATGTAACTCTCTCATATTCACTGTAAGGAGTCTTGTAGTTAATGACATCTTGTGCACGTGTTCAGATGTGCCTGTATAAAGTTGTATTCAGGAAAAAAAAAAAAAAAACAACATTACTCATGCATTTAACCACTGAAGTAAGAGCAAATGCCACCTTAAAGCTAAGCATGTGTTTTTCTTTTCCGTTCTCTTTCACTGTTCATAGATGCCATCATCTGTGTACAGCTTTGTTCACAGAGTTCAAAACTCAAACTGAGCTTCTTAATTACATGGACTTTTCTGTCTAAAGATCATAGACTCATAAAACTTTGGTTGGAAATTTTGGTTGGAAAAGACTTCTAAGATCACATCCAATCATGAATCCATCATGGCTATTAAACCATGTCCCCGGTTACCATGTCCACATATTTCTTGAAGACCTCCAGGGATGGGAACTCCAAAACCTACCTGGGCAGCCTGTCCAAGTGCCTGGCCACTCTTGCAGGAATAAAAATTTCTCATATATCCAATCTAAACCTCTGCAGCTCAGCTTTAAGTCATTTCCTCTTGTCCTATCACTTTTTACCTGGGAGAAGAGACCAACCCTCACCTGGCTCCAAGCTCTTTTCAGGGAGTTGTAGAGAGCAATGAGGTGTCCCCTCAGCCTTCTCTTCTTTAGACTAAAAAACTTCTGTTTCCTCAGCTGCTCCTCACCAGATTTGTTCTCCAGACCCTTCACCCTTTTCTGGACAGGCTCCAGCAACCCAATGTCCTCCTTGGAGTGAGGAGCCTAGTGAGGTCCTTCCCTTATTTCAGCAAGATAAGGAAAATTTGAGAAAATGTTTTTCCAATTATCTCCTGGCAAAGCTCAATGGCAGAATGTGATTCCTCAGCCAACATCAGGCAGCACACTCTCTTGTAAGGCCAGCACAGAAAGCTAGAGGACTTCTCTGAGGCAGCCAGCAACAAAAACCATGCAGTATTTTACAGCATTTTAAACTGAGTCATAAACTAAAGAGGATGCTTCACTGAAGAGGTGTGTTAGGTACTACAGCACAAGGAAAGTACAAACAAGGACAAGTGCACTTTGCATCCACTTCAGATGGGAACTGGAGCCAAGAACAGAACTAAGCATAAAGCAAGGACAGCAAGGAAACGAGATGGCAACAGCAGTGTTGGTGGGTGTTTGGAAGGTAACATGGGAGAACATACTTGTGTAGAAAGAGAGGAGACAGGAAGGAGTGGAGATTGCAGTGGAGTGGCCAGCACAATGGGAGGGATTTTTCTGGATAGGTGACAGATTGCTTTTTCATAAAGGGGAGTCTAGCCCCAAAATTCTCCTCATCACTAAGTCACCATCTCCATATATAAAAGAAGCTGATTTAATTTCTGCATAAACATCAGAGGAGAAAAAAATAATATCTTCTAATGTACTTTCAGGGGAATATAACAAGCAGATTTCCTTGATAATTAAACATTAAGAGTGCACAAGAAATCAAACTTTATTTTCCTAATACAGTCTTCAGTTATGGATATTTGCCTTAAGCACAAGACAGGGGGGGTTGAATTTCAAGACTCCATCAGGAACAGCAGATAACACAAAGGATATGAACCAGTGCATTACAGTCCTGGCTTTCAGATTAATCTTACAGCCTTTATTTAAGCACAGTTTCTTTTCATAGAAATGTAGAGACAGAAGTCTCTTTCAGTTTTCTGCCACTGGGAACATTCAATGCAATGAAAGTCTGTAATGGATGTCAAGAGCTCCCACTGCTACTCTTCAGTGCAGGGAAGAGCAGGACAAAATGATAACAACCTACCACAAAACTCAAGAAGGCAGCAAAAAAAAAAAAAAAAAAACCGATTCTCGGTTAATTTTTCAAACGGCAAAAGAGAACAGAGAGCCTCCTGGCACAGGGGNNNATATATATAAACAAACAAGCAAACAAATACATAAAAATCCTAGTTCAAGCAAAGATTGATGAATGCAGAGCTGTAAGAATGACTTGCTGTATGGAACAGAAAACAAATCATCAACACACTGAAGTATATTCATCACTTAGGAGTCTCTGCCTTCAAGAACTTACATATTGTAGGAAAGGAAAATCATAAGCAAGGCTACAATATTACCTATTTCAAGATCAAACTCAAAATAGATCTATAAAGAGGTGCAAAGGGCAGTACACACTGCTAGGTTTAATGTATTTCAATTTCTCCATTATGCATTTAAATAAATATTTCTTACCTTTGCTCCAATATAATGTCCAAACTTGCTAGAAAATCATTTTGAGAGTAAAAAGCTTCAAATGTTTTCACCTTCCTTCTGACACAGTTATGTGAATTTACTTTCAGCTCTCACACTACAAATCCATCAATATCTTTTGCTTTAACTGGCAGCCTAAGTAAGGAAGCCAAACTCTTCATTGGCTGACAGAGAACTGAACTACAGGTTTTTTTATGTGTAAGAAAGTTCTGCTCTGATCAGTGCTGGAAGAGCAGCACATGTGGACAGTTTGTTCTTTGGCTGCACCATAAATACCACAGACCTCTGCCTTCACTGTGTCTGTAGGTACAGTATGCTTTGTGTGAGTAAAAGCTACTAAATGGGTTTTAAGAGACTTCTGCCACTCAGCTAAGTATTTGCAAATGGGCAAACTGAATTTATTAGCAAATCTGCCACACGTTGTCAGATGAAGCTGTTCAAACTTTACCACTCAAGTGGTGTCCAGTACTTAAGAAAGCAACTCTGCACTGCTAGAGAAAGAGGTGGCAGCATCTGCCTTTTAGTCCTGATGTGAAAGAAAGGGACTGCTCTTAGAGCAGCTTTCTGAAGTGGAAGGGTAGCTCTGAGGCCCCCAACATAAGAAAGACTTGGACTTGTTTGAATGGGTCCAGAGGAGGCCACAAAGATCAGTGTGCTTGAGCACCTCCACCATGAAGACAGGCTGGAGTCAGGGCTGATCAACCTGGAGAAGACAAGATTGTGAGAGTACCTAAAGGGGCCTACAAAAAAGCTGTAGAGAGGGACTTTTTACAAGGGCATTGTAGTGATAGGACAAGGGGCAATGGCTTCAAAGTCAAAGAGGGTAGGCTTGGGTTAGATGTTAGGGAAAAGTTCTTCACTATATGGGTGATGAAACACTGGCACAAGTTGTCCAGAGAAGTTCTGCATGCCTTCTCCCTGGAGCATTCAAGGCCAGGTTGGACAGGGCTTCAAGCAACTTAGTCAAGTGAAAAAGGTGTCCCTGTTCATGGTAGGGGAACTGGAACTAGATGATTTGTGGGGTCCCTTCCAACTCAAACATTTCCATGATTCTGTGAAAAGGTTGCAAACAACCTCTTTAGGTGGGTTCTGGTTGCCCAGCATCCCTGTCTTTATCTGTCAAAGTAAATTAGTTTTGCCAGGCAGGTGCAAACAACACAGAAGTCCAGTACAGACTCCAGGTTTCATCTAATGAAATACATTAAACTACAATCATTGCCTAAAAATTTTAGGCCTAACATTTATAATGCTGAAGGACATTAAATATAAATGTCCCTGAATGTGTTCCCTCTCTGAGTCGAAGCCAGATTGCAGGTACAGGCTCTTTAGCCTTGACCTTCAAAAAGATCCCCACTGGCACATAGAGAAGAGTAAGAGCCAGCCAAATCCTAGATCATTGTTCAGCATTATTGTACAAAAAATACTATGTGTGGTAATGAGCAGAGAATATTCTCATATTGCAATAGGTATTCAATAGGAAATTCCTAATTTCTTTCTCTACAGCAGAACAGGATTGGAGATTTACAGCAAATAGGTTTTCAAAACACTTTTCTTCTTGAACACATCTATTTCATTTTTAATTCATTCTCCTGAAGATACTTTGGCACAATATTGAGACTCATCTGTAGTTGTGTCTGTCTATTAGCATAGCTTCAATAATCTGTGTCCACAGGAAGCTGGAATGAAGAGAGTTCATTTCTTTTCTATGCTCCTCCCCGCAGAGTGCCTACAAGGTTCCTGCCAGTGTCCCAATCTGTTGCTCAAGGCTATTAAAGTATAACCTAAAGTGGGAAAAAAAGCACAAGAGTGCAACTTTTAACAGCAACACATCAAAGAGACTAAAACAAGGTGGGGGAAGAGTACTGTACTATCATCAGAGAGCAACAAAGGGCAGTTAAAACAGACCTGCCAAAGAAAGCAAGGTAAGAATAGAGAGAAGCGTTCAGCAAGAGTGGAAAGATGAAGGCAAGAAAGAGAAAGTCATTCACAAAAGAAATGCAAAGCAAAATACAACACATGGAAGCAGAAAATTATATAAACTCGGCAAAAGGAGCAAAATAAAAATGTCAACATAAGTAGGGAAAAAAAAAAAAAGCGTTTGGCTGCTCACTCACAAACTGCAGGAAAAGAAACAAGCAAGGACTATGAAATTTATACCACTACCCAGCTTCACAAAAGGAAAAGCCATAACCAGCCCTTTCTCAGAATGATTAAGGAAATCAAATTGGGCAAAACAAAGTGTTCTGTGGCACCTCTCTCACATTTAACCCCCTTTTACTTCATTCCTACCATGAAGCAGACAAAGTCTCAGTGATCTTTTGAAGATGTTTCAGGTATTTCTGGAGCTCTGTATAAAAAATGCCAGGATCTTCCAGTTGGCTTTTAAGTAGCACAGGTATCTCTGTCTTTGGGTCTGTTAACTCTGCCAGCTTTTGACCAGATTACAGTTCCCATTTTTTCTCCTTTATTTCCTGCCTTACTGAACTGGTGTAACAGTTTGTCTCTATGCCAACAAAGGTTACTTCACTTGAAGCTTAGCCTGCTCAACACCCATCTTTCCCAATCGTGCAGTGACAGATGTCTTCTCACAAGGGGTTACAACCATGCAGTAACTTGACATGCTACAGTGGGTTTTACATCCCCTCCATGATTACATCAAGTGTTTCAAGCTGCATACAGATTCAGTCACCAGCATGGCAAGCTAATTAAGGTCCTAGTGCTCACAGATGTCTCTTGTAGACCCATTATTACGTAGCAGGTTGTGTCATCTCCTTCACCAAAATAAATGTGTAATTAACGTGCCAGCAGATTCCTGAAGCTTTCTATATCAACCACCACCACAGAGCCCTTCAAGGCACACTAACAGAAGAAGAGATTTGCAGCAGATGCTGCTGTGTTTCTCCTCTGCAGTAAAGGAACCAGAACTGCTGTCATAGAACTAGCCTGATGTTATGAGAATTTTCCTCCTCTTCAATCACATACACATGGTCTACACACTTGCAGCAAATCTGTAATGCTCACAGTGCTGAAATGCCTCCCTGAACTGAGAAGAAGCAATCCAGATACTATAAGGCCTATAATTAGTGTGTCACAGTCCAGGATGAACTGAAATAAATGTTCTATCTATAGCAGCCATGGACATTGAACCTTGCAGTCCCTGACGAGTCAGAGTCTGCACACTTGAACGTACTCCAATTTACCTCTCTGCATAATTTCATATATTAGCAATCTGTTATACACAGAATGGGTGAAGAGCTAATAATCTGTGGTATTTCAAGACTGTTACTGCAAGCCCTATGATTATCATCACATTTCCCAGTTACTTCTGACCTCCACAATTAGTTATTTCCCTTGCTTACACCATGTACTATGGGAACAATTGCATACAATCTTGAAAGCCCTGGTTAAAGAATCCCAGAATGATGGGAGTCAGAAGGGACCTCAGGTCATCATCCCGGTCCAGCCCCCCTGATAAAAGCAGAGCTACCCACAGCAGGTTGCCCAGGATCACAATGTCATCCTCTCCAGAGGAGACTCCACAACCTCTCTGGGCAGCCTGCTCCAGGGCTCTGGCATGCTAACAGTGCAGTTCTTAACTCACATACAGACTGAACCTCCTCGGTTCTATTTTGTGCCTGTTTATCCTTATCCTGTCACCAGGCATCAGTAGCAAGAGTCTGACCCTATCCTCTTGCCCCCCACCCTTTAGCTCTTGCTCAGCATTGAGAAGATCTCCTCTGTTGAGCCCTTCTCCAGGCTCAACAGCCCCAGGGCCCTCAGCCTTTCCTCCTCACAGTGATGCTCCAGGCCCCTCAGCATCTTTGTGGCCTCCACTGGCCACAAACATCTCACTTATTTCTTCAATGGCATTTTCCAAAGGAAAGCAGAGATAGCAACATATCTAGCAAATAGATCAGGGAAAAAGAATCTAGATTGGTATTAAATTTTAACTCTGGGTAATTAACTATGCTCTTTTCTCTTCTTGCTATTATAAAGCTTTCATACATGCTTTGCAGGAGGGACTCTGTGCATTACAGAAGATAATGAAAACATGAAAAGAGCTAGTTTGAAGTATACTAAAACTTCTCCAGAATACCAGTTTCTGCATGTCATTAAACAAGAGTAAAATTACAAGATGGATCACAAATCCAACAAGGGAAGTCTACATTTTTGCCTCGCCTTAATCTTGATGTAACTAAATTCAACCAGGTGAAACTGTGGTCTCATTTGAATGGGACAAGTCATGAACAAGACTATTACTTCACAACATTTCAGTGCAGTGGAAGCATTCCAAACGTGGTAAAAAGAGGGCCTGAACCTTAAAAAGCTTCCGCCACAGTTCTGCATGCTCTCAGCAATAAAGAACTTAGCCTTTATTTATATAGCTCATGCTTCTCCCCCCTCCCCCCGATTTCTGACATTCTTACTAACACTTAAGTAAAATCCATCTCGGAAGCCCAAGGCATGAATTTTTCATGAGGCAGGCAGGGAGTATTATCACAGAAGTGAAATAACAGAAGTGCTGTATTAAACCCAAATCACTAGCATACTTCATCTGCAAACATCTCAGCACACACATTCATTTCAATATTTTCTTTGCCATGCTTGCTAGCATCCCACATTTTCCAAGGGTTAAAGGATACTCTGAACTTCTGACATGCAGTTGAAGGACTTCTATATGTCCTGACACTGGGAAGCACAAGCTTTGAGACTTGTTTCCAGAAATGCTTTTAGTACGTTCCTGGCAATTTTCCCACCACGCCCTCATCTTTCAGTAACACACCTCAGAGCAAATCCACATTTGCTGTCTATTGGCACAGGCACAGAAACTCATCTGTGTCACAAACACGGGACGAGAAGCACGCTGCTGAAAAATTAAGCTTCAGTTCCTAATGCAGGGTGTGAATCTGCCTGCAGGGTTGAGAAGGGTTGTGCAGCTGGAGCTCTGCGTTCTACAAGATGACCTGATCCTCCAGAGAACAGCAATTTAAAACCCAAAGTTCCTGCATGTTGCATTCTAACTCTCATTTTATTCAATAGCCTTTTTATAACCAGGCTAACTTTCCTGACTTCCACTCCCCCTCTTTCCACTTCTGTGTTACTCCTGATTTTACATTGATGCAAAAATCAGTTGCACATTACTAATGCAACAGTTTTTCATCCCTTAAAGTCCATTCCGATGGACTTATTTTTTTTTTTCCCTTCCCCTGCTGCTAATCAAAGTGCAATTCACTTCTGGCACTCCAATTTTACCTGTAGGAAAGGCAATCTATTTCTCATGAATTGATAAAGATGGTGATAAACCTAAAGGGTGGAGGTCATGAAGATGGGGCTGGGCTGTTTTCTGTGGTGGCCAGGAACAGGACAAGGGGCAAGAGGCACAAAGTAGAACATAGGAGAATTCACTCAAACTTAGGACAAACTTCTCAGGTGAGGAAGAACTTTACTTCACAGGGTCACAGAGCCCTGGAGCAGGCTGCCCAGAGAGGTTGTGGAGTCTCCTTCTCTGGAGAGATTCTAAACCCACATGACATTGTGATCCTGGGCAACCTGCTGTGGGTGACTCTGCTTTAGCAGGAGGGGTTAGACTGGATGATTTCCAGAGGTCACTTCTAACCCCCACCATGCTGGGATTCTGTGAAGCATAGAAGATAATTACATGAGACAAATTAGCTTGAAGAACGTGACCTGTCTGATGCTAAAATTTCTTTACAACACCTATTTTTGAGAAGAAATATCCAAGAGTTGTAAAATGGACTCCTGATGGGGCTGTGTACAATTTAAACACTTCTAAGTAAACATATTTGGGCTCTCAGATGTAGAAGTGCCAAGGTAGCAAAGCTCAGAGTATTAAAAAAAAAAAAAAAAAAGNAACCCAAGAATTAAAAAAAAAAAAAAAAAAAGATTCTTCTCTACATTCAAATAAAGTTAAATCAGCTGAAAAAAATATTTTAATTTCATACATATTTAGGCTGAGACAAACTACAGAAATTTCAGCCAAAAAATGAGAATGTTTGCTCATCTAAAAGATACAGACATGGCCTTTCAGGAGACAGCCATTTCATCATGACCATGCCACATCTTAAAAGAGCTCTATGAGAATTCTACACTATTTAAAAATTATATTCAAATCATAGTCATTAAATTTACATAATTTAAAATTATGTTGTCATTATATGTAACTCAGCTACCTATTTTTATCTGTTTATCTATGGTTTATTTCCACTTAATTTCTGTACTTCCCTACTTTATTTTAGCTATCTATATTTAACTCTCAACTTAAGGAATTATAAGCATAATGCTTTATTATTTGTTTCTGAGGTGCACTGTATAGAGTAAAAGAAGATATAGAAGATGACTCAATTTTTTTCACACATATCCCCTTTGCAAGAGCTTCCAGTCATCATAGTAAATATTCCTGCTGCTCCCAGTTATGAGTGGAAAAATCAGCACAGAAACTTCATGTGCAACAAGACCATTGGTAAGACTGGGATATCTTTATTAGTTTGCTGGAATGACAGCCATGACTCCAGTGTTACCAGAAGGATATGGCAAGGAGAAATTATTCATTTACTTTTTATGGCATGATTACTGCATATAAATGCTACTGATACTGCTTCACCACCCAACTTTATTGCACACAATGAATCAAAGCATTAAGAAATGCCACACAGCATAGAAAATGTGATGTATTAAGTTAAGTGGATTCTGCAATGTCCAATATATCCTCAGAAGTTCTAAATGTTCTATCATTTATTCCCCAGTACTGCAACAGAAAAGTGTAATAAAATTAGCTGCAGGAGGTATTTGATCAAATCTGCTGACAATTTTTCAGCAGGGGGATTTTCACAGTGTTAAAAAACCCCAAACATCTTCAAGGCATTGGAACAAGCTGCCCAGGGATTTGGTGGAGTCACTGTCCCTGGAGATGTTCAAGAAACACGTGGACATGGCACTTGGAGACATGGTTTAATGGCCATGGTGGCACTGAGTTGAAAGTTGGACTCATTGATCTTAGAGGGCTTTTCCAACCAAAACAATTCTTTGCTTCTATAAAGGCAGTAAAGTAAAATTTTATTTCTATGTGGAAAATACTGACAAATGTTCTATTCTTACCTAGACAACAGAGAGAAAAATGATGAAGCTCTCCCTATTTATTACAAGCAGTACCTTTTACTACAATAATCAGGGTAATACATATATTAGTAGAATAGTATAATAATTTCTGATAAAGTTTCATTAACTTTTGGACAACAGAATATATTTATTATAGGAACAGGGACTGCTCCAGGAATTGTCCTTGTTTACAGCACCTCATTTTGATTGTGACTACTACTATTAGCTGCCTTGTGAATCAAAGAGATCAATAAATTCTACCTCCATCATCCCAAATTATGGAATAAAAAACTGAATTGGTTTCAGTTGGCTTCTACAGTAAAAATGGCAAATGTCAGTGGTTCTCCAGTGTAGCCCATTGCTCTAAGTGTAACTGAAAAGAAGAACTCCTACCCCATATGCACAAGATCATGAAAAGAGCTTTCAAAAGAGGAAACCAAATAGCTTCAGATTTCCTTGCTAAAGCTTAGCCCCAAAAATTTCAGAGGCATGAGGAAAACACTGGCTAAAAGTCTGTTTAAATTACATTCAAAGCCACAAATATGAAAAATATTCTCAGCTTGCTTTTCCCAGACAAATTGTGAATAAACACACTCTCCTCACTTGAGTCAGGCAGCAGTAGATGGGTTTTCCGTTAGTTTCCTCACTCCTTTCATCATTTGTACTACTAATATTTTTTCTCTCTGTCCCCATACTGCCTACACTGGCTCTTTGAAAAGATCACAGGATGTTAGAGGTTGGAAAGGAAATCTGGAGATCTTCGAGTCCAAACCCCCTGCCAGAGCAGGACCTTATCATTTAGCACAAGTCACATAGGAATTTATCCAGGCAGGGCTGGAAAGTCTCCAAAGAAGGAGACCCCTCAACCTCTCTGGGCAGCCTGCTCCAGTGTTCTGTGACCCTTACAGTGAAGAAGTCCTTCCTCATGTTGAGGTGGAACCTCCTGTGCTGTAGTTTATTCCCATTGCCTCTTGTCCTATCCCAGGGCACAAGTAAGTAGACTGTCCCTATTCCTTCCTATTAGATCCCCTCTCAGTCTTCTCCTCTTCAGACTAGAAAGCCCCAGGGCTCTCAGCCTTTCCTCATAAGGCAGTGCTCCAGTCCCTTCAGCATATCTCTGGTTGCTTTTTATTCCTTTCACTATTGCTGCCCAGAAACGTCTCAGTTTGATACTCCGTATTCACGACAGGCAACTGACCAAGCAAACCAATTCTTTTTTGCAGGAGGTTTTTTGGTACATCACTTACCACCCAGGGCTTGTCACAGAAGTTATAGATGGACTCGAGGGAGTTGACACTGGGGATGCCTGCATACTGCATTCCAATGATCAAGTTACGGAAGTCTTCGTTTTCTGCCATACTGAACGAATGTTGTCGAACAAGGACAAAATCGGGCCTGAATGACCTGGCAAGAAAAAGATGCATTGCTAATACTCAAGGATCAAATTGACTTGCCTTCAACAGCAAAAACTTTAAAGGGGAAAACGTCTAGTTGATGGATAGGGGAGTGCTAGAAGAACACTCAAATGAAAGGTAAATGTTAAAGGATGGGAAGAATTGTTATGGCTTTATGAAAATCTGCATCATTTCCTAACTGCTGTTCAGAAAACAGCAGCAGCCAGTTAATAATGGGACTATTAAGAGGGCAGATGAATTATTATGGCTTTTCAGAGCGTTCTCCCACTGCAAGATAAATCACACATGTAAACTCTGAGAATGTTCTTCATTTATGCACACCAGTTCAACAACAATAAACAAAAAGCAGAACCCAAAGCTTCTTGGCAAGCTGCTGCTGCTTATCCTCCTCTTTTTTTTCTTTTTTTCTTTTTTTTCACAGCTCCTCTCAGGCTGCATTACAAACAGTAAAAGATGGAGCAAACCTTTTGCTCACAAACCATAACTGGAGAGAATCAACTCAGCTTTTGATCAAGACACTTTTGAAAATTACTTTCTAAACTAGCAGCTGCACTTTTCCTCTTTCTGTCTTGTATCTAATCAGGATTTCAACTTTTGAACCTCATTAGCTCCTTGCCCTATCACCATATGCATCTTTGGGAACAGCCTGACACCATAATCACCTTACTCAAACTCTGACATTTAGTTACTGAAGAATGTTCTGGAACACAGGAGACATGATACAACAGGTCAGAGGCACCAGTACAGTGACAATTCACTCCTAAATTCAACTGTTGAAAGATTCTCCTTGGTATTCAGATTTTACAGATGGAAAAAGCTCTGACTAGCCTGAAGCTATCAACCTCCTGAAAGATGTATAACTGCAGGGTAAATTAACTTAGTGCAGTAAATTCATGTAATTATTTACATGTCTTGAATAAATAGAACTGGAGTGAAAAAATCTGAAGATAATAAAGTTATTCAGTAAAGCAAAACAAAACCAATTAAAATTAATGTTTTAAATTGCTGCAGGACTTTGGGAATTCCAGCCTAAACACAGTAGTCAAAAGTTTATTAGGTGGATAGAATCAAAGAATCAGTCAGGGTTGGAAGACACCACAAGGATCATCCAATTCCAACCCCCCTGCCATGGGCAGGGACACCTCGCACTAGATCAGGCTGTCTAGAGACTGAAGTTGTTTTTCAACTTTAATGCTTGACCTGGCGAAAGCAACACTGTAAAGATTTGCTGTCAAGCATCATTGAAATGACACTATGGATCATGAGAAAAACTTGTACAGAAATCACACAATCAGAATTGTGAGGGCTGGAAGGGACCTCAAAGATCATCCAGTTCCAACTCCCATGCCATGGGAGTTGGAACACACCAGATCAGGTTGCCCAGAGCTACCTCCAGCCTGGCCTTGAAAACTTCCAGGAAAGAGGCTTCCACCACCTCCCTGGACAACCTGTTCTACTGTCTCACCATCCTCATGGTGAAGAACTTCTTCCTAACATGCAATCTGAATCTACCCACTTCTACCTTTGCTCCATTCCCCTCAGACCTAACATCCTTACAAGTTCCTCACCAGCTTTCTTGTGGGCCTTCAACAAGTTTCAAAAAACATATTTGTAGCATAGTTCTGAGAACCTGTGTCTGGCTTTTGTGGTGGTCCACCAGGAGTTGGTGAAACAAGGAAAGTCAATTTAGCAACACAGCATGAGCATAATACTCAGAGGATTAATGATAACTTAATCAAAATTGCAAAGCACTCAGTGAAAGAAACTCCTTCCATCATTTAAAACAATGCTAAAGGGGTCACATACCTCCTCAAAGGCACCACTCTGGATTTGAATAGAAAACATCCTTTAAAATAATTATGTAGTGAAGAAAAAGGAATGTGGAAATAGTACTTTAAAAAAATCTTTATGTATATGTAAAAATAATTTTATATATATCTCAAAGTTGCTCCCTCAAGTTGCACCAAGGAAGGCTTAGACACTGAAAAAAATATCTTCCCTAGAAGCTTTGTCAAGCTCTGATTCAGGCTTCCCAAGGCAGTTGTGGGGTTCCCATCCCTGGAGGGGTTTTGAAGCCATGGAGATGTGGTGCTGAGGGACATGGTTTAGTGGTGACCTGGCAGTGCTGGGTTAATGGCTTGACTTCAACATCTTAAAGGTGTCTTCCAACCAAACCAATTTTATGCTTCTATCTGTTTGCATGCTTTCTGATGAAAGAAGGGATATGTAAACATGATGAGACAGTAATTCTCTGTTCTTACACGTTTGTAGAAGCTCCTTAAAGGAACATGACAGGTTTTGGACAATTGTTCTAGTGCTGCATGTACTGCTAGATGGAATGACAGCCTATAGAAAAGAAACTAATCCTAGCTCAAGCACTTGCAAGGTCTCAAATATCAGCATTATGTAACTTGAGATATCATTTTTCATGGCTTAAGTTTCATTCACAAAAACAACACAAGCACATATTTGTTAGAATCGTAGAATTGCCTGGGTTGGAAGGGACATCCAAAGGTCATCCAGTCCAACCACCCCTGCAGTCAGCAGGGACATCCTGTACTTGATCAAGCCCTGTTGAGCCTCACTTTGAATACCTTCAAGGATGGGGGCCCCACCACACCCCTGGGCAACCTGTTCCATTATTCCACCACCCTCACAGTAAAGAATCTGTTCCTAACATCCAATCTAAATCTAAATCTGCTCTAGTTTGCAGCCTCTGCCCCTTGTCCTATCACTACAGACCTCTCCATCCTTCTTGTAAGGTGTTGTTCAGGAACTGGAAGGCTGCTATTAGGTCTTCCCAGAGCCTTCTCTTCTCCAGGTTGAACAACCCCAGCTCTTTCAGTCCACCTTTATAGCAGAGGTCTTCCAACCCCCTGATCATTTTTGTAGCCCTCCTCTGGACCTGCTCCAGCAGGTCCATATCCTTCTTATATTAAGGGCTCCAGACCTATCACACAGTTGCCTTTCCCCAACCCCCCAAGCTATGGCAGCAAAAAAGCTGTCATTGACATTTCTAAGATTTTACTAATTATTACTGATTATTTATTTTCATTTACTAACTCTTTTGCTAAGATCCAAGGTCTCTTTTAGCCCTCACATTACTAAGACAGTGTTTACTAAAAAGGCATAATATGCTCATATTCAATGTAAACTTTGATAGCAGTGGGAGCAGGAGTTTGTCCCATCTCTTTTGATAGCTGGGACAGACAGAAACAAAGCAACAGGTCACATATCTCATTGTCTGACCCATATTTCACACTGAGTTTCAATTTTCTTATCAACTGAGCATGGCTATCAGTATCTCTGCATTCCTTAGCAACAGAAAAAGCACATTCCAGGCTTCAGGCAACAAACTTCACAAATCAACTAGGCTTAAGGCCACATAAAGACTGGCACTTATCTAAAGATAGAAAGAATTAATGAAAAATAATTTAGTTTTTTCAACAATATTCTGTATCTCCAGATAAATAATCATAAGATCAGAAAACTGCTGTCCCATCATGTCTGCATATCCTTCACACACACCAAAAAACCTTGCAAACATGTAAAATCTTAAAATTGCTTTGGTTGGAAGAGACCTTCAAGATGATCAAGTCTAACCCAACACTATCAGGTCACAACTAAAACATGTCCCTCAGCACCACATCTCCACAGCTTTGAAATGCCTAGAGAGATGGAGTGCCCTGGGCAGCCTGGATCAGGGCTTGACAATCCTTTTGGAGATGACATTTTTTCTAATGTCCAATCGAAACCTCCTTTGGTGCAACTTGAGACTGTTTCCTTATCTCAACACTTGTTCCTTGTACGAAGACAGCAATCTCTACCTCTCTGCAACCTCCTTTCAGGGAGTTGTAGAGAGCAATGTGATCTCCCCTTAGCCTCCTTTTCTCCAGACTAAACAACCGCAGTTCCCTTAGTTGTACCTCACCAGATGTATTCTCAAACCGTTCACCAGCTTCACCACCCTTCTCTGGACCTGCTCTAGCATTTTAATACCTTTCTTGTAATGAGGGTCCCAAAACTGAACACAATATTCCAAGTGAAGCTTCACCAGTGCCCCGTACAGAGGCACAATCACTGCCCTGGTCCTGCTGCCCACAGCCTTGCTGATGCAGACCAGGGTATTGGTGGCCTTCTTGGCCAACTGGTCATACCCTGGCTCTTGTTTAGACAGCTATCAACCAGGTAGCAGATATCTCACAAAGATTGGAGTGAACTTATCAGCTTTAGATAGCTCTATCAGGTTAAATTTCTGTCCAGTCTCATCTAGGGTAGGGTGTCCCTGCCCATGGCAGAAGGGTTGGAACTAGATGATCCTTGTGGTCCCTTCCAACCCTGACTGACTGGTTCTATGATTCTATGAAATGGTTTACCTATAAAAATATTACAAAATCCTTTGCCATCTCACTAGCAGAGTTACCTGCTGACACACCAAGACTCCCATTTCTTTGCATCAGATTTATCAAGTTTTATCATAAACTGCAAACATCCATCTTTGCAGATGCTATTTTCTGGAGGTTCCAAACTCACATTAAGCACTGACATGCTTTAGTACTAACTTGGCCTCAATATTCTTGTGCTGTTTGCAAAATCATCTACAGAAGAGCCACTAAGGAGCAGGATCAAGATTTCCTGGCTTTAAAACCTATATCATTGGGGAAAAAACAAACAAACAAAGAAATGGCAAAGCCCATCTCACAAAAAAAANAAAAAAAAAAAAAAAATGGCAAAGCCCATCCCCAAAAAAAAAAAAAAAAAAATCTGTTACTTTTATAGAGGAAATAATCTTGTGCATTTGGCATAAGTTGTTGTTGTATTAAGCTGCAGTATTTTTAGAACACACAAGAGATTAAACAGTTATGAATAAGTAGAAATTCTCAAATCTTTTATTTGGACAGATGTTGTGCAAACCCACAAAGATCCAAGACATGTTGTATGCTGTCCAACAACTCTTTCTCTTGTCTAAAGATAAGCAGAAGAAGTAAACAATCAGGTCACTCTTAGTGGCCTAATCTGCCTCTCTGAATACAATTGTGCAACCAAACAACTGTTACACTTAAATCCTACCAATACCCCAAACTCGGCCAAAATAGGAATCAGTATAGGATTGCCTGAAATTGTTTTGTTAATACTCACTTGAGGTTTTACTCTGCCCAAGCATAGCCATATTTCCTCCTCTTACATTTGCAAGGCTGCTGAAGTACTCACTGAAAACCAAGGCAAAATTATCCTGCCTTGGTTTAAATAATCCTTCTTTTTGGACCAAACACCCTATTGGGAAATCTCAAGCTTTTGAAGTGAAATCTGTCAGACAGTGATGTTCCAGTAACTGTCCTGAGAGAAGTGTTATGCCTTAGCCTCTTTCAACAGAAAATATTCAGCAGTGGAAATACATCTTGTTCATCTGGAAAGGTCTGGCATGCACAGGTTCACCACAACTGTCTTTATCTCTGAAGCAAAGAAAGACCCAGATCAATAACCCTAGTTCCCTATCATGTATTCTTTATACCATGCTTCATTCCTATCTTCACCAAATCCATCTTCTGTGTGATCAAAATCTCACAGGCTTTCCTTCCCATCACAAACAGGACTTACTGCACTGATCAGATATTTTATTTCCTACTTTTTATAAAATCAGAGAATTTTCAGGGCTGGAGGGGACCTCAAGGATCATCAAGTTCCAAACACACCTGCCATAGGCAAGGACACCTCACACTAGATCAAGTTGCTCAGAGCCACATCCAGTCTGGTCTTAAAAACCTCCAGGGAGGGGGCTTCTACCACCTCCCTCATCAAATTGCTCCAGTGTCTCACCACCCTCATGGTGAAGAACTTCTTCCTAACATCCACTTTGGATCTATGCTCTTCTAGCTTGGATCTATTCCCCCCAGTCCTATCACTATCTGACATCTTAAAAAGTCTCTCACCAGCTTTCTTGTA
Source organism: Psilopogon haemacephalus (assembly GCA_013396835.1). Classification (NCBI taxonomy): domain Eukaryota; kingdom Metazoa; phylum Chordata; class Aves; order Piciformes; family Megalaimidae; genus Psilopogon; species Psilopogon haemacephalus. The sequence goes on from VWZI01006484.1 coordinate 523,798, forward strand.
GCCCCCTTCAGACACAATAAGGTCTCTTTGGAGCCTTTTCTTCTTCATATTGAACAACCTCAACTCAGCCTGTCTCCATAGGAAAGGTGCTCCAGCCCTCTGATCATTCTTGTGGTCCTGCTCTGGACACGTTCCAGCAAGACCCTATCTTTCTTGTAATAGTGGCTCCAGAACTGGATGCAGCACTCAAAGTGGGGTCTCACCAGAGGTACTCGGGGAGAATCACATCTCTCTACCTGCTGGCCACACTTCTCTTGATGTAGACCAATAATGGAGGTCAATGACTGAGGTCAATGCCAGTGACTGAGGAATGCTGGATGTCAAAATCCCCATCACACATATCCCTTTGGTATCTCTTACCTGACAACTTTAGTGCCATTTCGAATCACTTGGACATCTACTGCGTAGTTGCCGTCAGCGTGGGCTATCAAGTTGATTTCTGAGAATTCTGCCTATGAAAAGAAGACTCACATTAGCCAGCCTGGTTTATTTTATCTTTAATTTCCTATAAATCCCTCCTTCTAAGGATTAGTAACGGCTGACAACACACATTGGGAACATAAGCACCACAAGCATGCTAATCCAACAGTATTTGCCACGTATGGCACATCACAGAATCACAGGATGTTAGGGGCTGGAAGGGACCTCTGAAGCTCATCCAGTCCAGCCCCACTGTCAGAGCGGGATGACCTATACCAGATCACATAGGAACACAGGTCTTGCATATCTCCAGAGAGGGAAACTCCATACCCGTCTGGGCAGCCTGTTCCAGAGTTCTGTCACCCTCACAAGGGAAAAAAATTTCCTCGTGAAACTTCCTATGCCTCAGCTTCCACCCATTGCCCTTTGTCCTGTCACTGGGTACCACCAAGCAGAGCCTAGCTCTATCCTCCTGGCACTCACACAGGTGATGGAGCACTGGAACGGGCTGCCCAGGGGGGTTGTGGAGCCTCCTTCTCTGGAGGCTTCCAAAAGCCACGTGGGTGCATTGCTGATCACCCTGGGTGATCCTGCTTTTGGCAAGGGCATTGGACTCGATCTCTGGAGGTCCCTTCCAATCTTCAACATTCTGTGATACAGGCTCTCTTCTATTTCCTTTATGTGCATTTACTCTGCTAGTTTAAAAAGACCTGGGGCTAACAAACAATCGCATACAAAATCCACAAAGAAAGACCTTTTTCAAAAGGATCTTCTCAGACTGGAAATGTGGACTTTCAAAAGGAATCCCTTCCATACTCTGAATCTACAGTTATTTGAAAGGAAAGGACAGGATGTTTTTCATTTATCCCCAGTCTTTCATCAGCTTAGGCTCTCAAGGCACTTTACAATAACATTACACAGCAGAATAATTGAAATGCAGCCAGCTGTCTTCTGGGGGACAAATAAAAGCGTCTTTGCTACCCCAGACACTAACAGAGAATAGAGAGTGTCAGAATTCCCATTAGTCTCCTGAAAACTGGTATCACTGGATGTCCTCTTTAGTGAAATCTGTGTAAGGCTTTCAGTATTCATTGCTCAGGGAAGGCAAATATGGACAGCAGGACCGGGCAGTGATTGCCTCCCTGTACTTGGCACTGGCGAGGCCACACCTTCAATCCAGGGTTCAGTTTTGGGCCCCTCACTACAAGACCATTGAGGGGTTGCAGCAGGCCCAGAGAAGGGCAACAAAGCTGGTGAAAGGTCTGGAGAACAGGGTTGACAAGGAGCATCTAGGAGAACTGGGCTTGTTTAGTCTAGAGATGAGGAGAATGAGGAGAGACCTCATTGCTCTCCATAGCTCCTTGAAAGACATTGGAGTGAGGTGGGGGTTGGTCTTTTCTCCTTAATATCAGGTGATAGAAGGAGAGGAAATGGCCTGAAATTGTGTCAGGGCAGGGTTAGGCTGAATATTAGGAACAATTTCTTCGCTGAAAGAGCAGTCAGGCATCGGAAGAGGCTGCCCAGGGAGGTGGTGGAGTCACCATCCCTGGAAGCGTTCAAGAAATGTGTGGACACGGCACCTGGGGACATGGTTTAATGGCCATGGTAGTGCTGGGTTGACAGTTGGACTTAATGATCTTAGAGATCTTTTCTAACCAAAACAATTCTAAGTGTGGACTCCTCTAACCACTGCTCAACAGCTCAAGTATGTGCTTGATTCAAAGCATGGAGGTCTCTTCATTCAGCCCTGTACACTTCTATACATTCCTGGACCAGTGTTTCAGTGCTATAAACACAAAGGGCAGTTTTAATATTATTATAAAAGGAATGTAAATAGTGAGAGACTGAAATATTTGTGTTGGTGCTGACAAGTTTAAAGAATCATTTCAAATCTGTTTAATCTGAGAGTGACAGCTGATATCTCTATATAATAAATTACAGGGATTCACAATATAGATTTTGTAGCTTAAAAGCTTAGTAGACCATAGAAAATGTTGTATGCTAAGACAGGCCACAGTAAGTACTGTAAAAAATAAAAGACTCCTCTCTGCTATTAACAAATGAACATTAAAGCAGTTAATAACTCTATTTGTATAGGACTGTGGTGGTGCTGACTTGCTACAAAGTGACTAGCAGGATTCAGACACTTTCAATCTCTTCCTGATTAAGAGAGGTTCTGGTCTTAAAAGTGATCATGTGAAGGAAATCCTGGCTTGCACGGAGCTTTTGTTAAAGAGACCACATATGTGCATGGCTTGATTCAGGTGTGAATGGCATTTTAGGGACGAATAACTTGTCTTCTTTTTCCCATATCTCCCTAAATATTCTTGAGGATCCCTGGCAAAGATCTTCCCGTGTGCAAGCCAAGAAGAGCAGCAGATATTCAGTGATGCAGAGTGGAGCAAAGCTGGATGCACTACTATTACATGAATTTAGATAAGCAGAATCCACAGTCAGTGCTCCTTTCCTCTTACTCTGAAATTTCAAATAGAAAACAATTCAGTCCAAGTATTGAAACTTCCTACAGCACCATCTATATGCAGAATCCAAGACTGAAAAGCAACAAAGAGACTTACTTACTTCTCCAGTTTCAGGTCCCTACTCAAATAATGCAGCCATAATTCTAATGCACCCTGAATTCTCTCTCCATATTTATTCAGGGCTGGTTTTGAAGAACCCATATGCTAGCACAACAGCCAGAGAGGGTGAATATTCTTGAGGGAAGGAATCGGTGCTGCAGAAATGCAACGTGTAAGTCATGGAGAATATAGGAAATTCTGTCTCTAAGCAACAACTTCTCAATACATGCTTTTAATGTTGGGCAAATTATAGTCAGAATCCTCTAAAAAAGAGCCACGTTAGGCTGAAATCTATTTAAATATTTGACATTTCCTACTTAATTTTTCAAGCTATTTAAAGCACCAAGGACTATATATATGCCTATACATACGTGTATACAAATATTTAGGTTGGAAAAGACCCTGAAGATCAAAGAGTCCAACCATTAACCCAGCACTGACAGACTGCCAGGTGATCACTAAACCATGCCCTTCAGAATCACATCTATGCATGTTTTAAATCCCTCCTGGGAGGTGTGTGTGTATACATTCATTAGTACAAATACACATATACAAAGAGAACATTCAGATTAAGTCATTTAATTACCTGCTCCACCTTTATGTCATATTCTCCATGGACCTTTTTTCCACGAAAAGCCTTGGCCCTGCAGGAAAAAAGAGGGGAGAGAAAATCAAAGCTATATGTCTCTGGAATCAGTACCAGCATAAAATCTCCCTGTATGCCTTCAGGGTCTTGAAAGCGCACACACAAAGTAATTAAATCTATCTGCCACTTAACACATCACTTCCCTTCCTTTGCCATCAACCATAATGTGATTTTCAGCATCGAAGTGTAGGCTAATGTACACTGAAATGTTGTTCTCCCAATCAGTTATTAATAAAAAGCCATATCTTACTCTGGGTGACGAGAACAACACAAGTGGAAGTTCATTCCACCATGAACAATGTCCTAACAACCACTCGTGGTAGGCTTTAAGCAATTCATTTACAAAGAAGAGGTTTATGGGAAACACAACGCTTATAAACTTCAAATTGCTCTTGAAGAAGGTATTGGAGGTACCACAGGCTGCCGTCACCAGATTTCATACAGTCATAAACTGTATGAAAAGCCAGAGGTGGGGAGATTCAGATTGGATGTGAGGAGGAAGTTCTTCAGCATGAGAGCGGTGAGGCCCTGGAATGGTTGGGGCCACATCCCTGGAGGTGTTTAAGGCCAGGCAGGACGAGGCTCTGTCCAGCCTAATCTAGCTTAGGGTATCCCTGGGCATGGCAGAGGGGTTGGAACTTGATGATCCTTGTGGTCCCTTCCAACCCGACTGATTCTATGACATACAGTTTGGATTGGAAGGGGCCTTTAAAACGAATCCAGCACAACCCTCCCGCAGGCAGCAGGGACAAGCTGCGGCTAGAGCAGGTTGCTCTGAGGCCCAAACAGTCTGGTGTGGAATGGCTCCAGGGATGGGGCATCTCCCACCAATCTGGGCAGCCTGAGAAAGGGGCTCACCATCCCCAGTATTAAAAAAAACTTCATCCTTTGCTAGTCTGAATTTGCCTCTTTTTGTTTAAACCATCACTCCTTGTCCTCTCACAACAGACCCTGCTCAAAAGTCTGTCCTCATCTCTCTGAGCAGCTCCTGTAAGTACTGAGAGGCCACCAGAAGGTCTCCCTGGAGCCTTCTGTTCTCCAGGCCGAACAGTCCCAACTCTCTCAGACTGGGCTCGCAGCAGAGGGCTTCCAGCGCTCCCAGCACCGCTGTGGCCTTCTCAGGTCAGCAGGTCCCTGTCTGTGCTGTGCTGGGCTCGGCACTGCAGAGGGGGCTCACAGCAGAGCACAGCGGAGCACAGGGGCAGAATCCCCTCCCTGCCCCTCTGAGCACTGCAGAGGGGCTCACAGCGGAGCACAGGGGCAGAATCCCCTCCCTGCCCCTCTGAGCACTGCAGAGGGGGCTCACAGCGGAGCACAGGGGCAGAATCCCCTCCCTGCCCCTCTCAACACTGGAGAGGGGGCTCACAGCAGAGCACAGGGGCAGAATCCCCTCCCTGCCCCTCTCGGCACTGCAGAGGAGGCTCACAGCAGAGCACAGCAAAAGGGCAGAATCCCCTCCCTGCCGGGGATGAGCCCAGGACAGGCTGGCTCTGGGCTGGCAGTGCTGGGTGCTGCCTCATGCCCAGCTCTGCACCCACCAGCACCCCCAAGTCCTTCTCCACAGGGCAGCTCTCCAGCCTTTCATCCACCTGCCTGGAGTGACACTGAGGACTGCCCCAACCCAGGTGCAGAACCTTGCATTTGGCCTTGTCGAGCCTCGCCAGTTTCACACAGTCCCAGTCCTCCAGCTCGTCCAGGCCCCCCTTTCATGGCTGCCTAATTTACTAATCAATTTTGCTTTTTTTCTAGACTGCAACCAGAGACATTCTAATTAATATGAAGGAGTGTTTACAAGCAATAATCACACACGATAAACCAGGACTGAGTCTCCCAAGGCCTGACAAGTAGATGTTCATCCAGGAACCTGTCAGTTGCATGCCTCAGGCAGCACTATCTGCTTTGGAGCAGACAGGAGTGAAAAAAACCCCAAAACACATCTGTTGATAAAAGGGAACTACTCTAACCCTCTGAAGTTGGAGAAGAACGACCATATCAATGCCTCTGCACCTTCTTTGCTCACCAAGCCAAAGCTCAGCATACATTCCCCCACAACAAAAATCTGCTGTGTAGTCCAAATCCAGAACACTACCATGCTGGTTTGAGGCTAATTGGAATATCTTAATAAGAGAAATTAGATTATTGTGGGTTGAGAAAGGAAAACATTGGTGATGTCTCCTTCACTCATAGATACAAAAGTAAGAACACAAACACAGATAAAACAGAGCTGCTCGGGTCTGAGCTCTGGGCTGTTGGTCTCTCTCTTCCCTTGTGTAAACCAATTAATCAATTCCTGCTTCTGACCCACTCTGGCTGATCTTTCCTGCTTACCTGCCAGGTAAGACAGATCCAGGGATAAGATTGGTGGGTAGGGGAAGGTGGAAGGGTGGTTGGGAACCCCTCTTGGGGACTCCAATCTCTGGGAGGACTATGGTGTTTCTGTATTACCTTTTTACTGTATACAGCTGTAAATATCTGTAATATATTGTAAATACCTGCTTGTATATTGTGCTGAGCTGTAAATATAAAGCTTCATTCATTAACTTCCAGCAAGCTGAGTCTAGTCTGGGTGATTACAAAAGTGTGTGGGGTGGTCGGGACCACACACACAGACACAGAGATAACTCCCGAACCACAACAACTACACAACACCTTCTCAAGTGTCAAAAAAGGTAACTTTGTCCATTTCTAACATCTGATAAAATGCTGTTATGCTAAACTAAATCTGCCTCTTAAGTGAAAACAATTTGTATTGCATATCAAAACAGCATATCACTGCTTTTGGAAAATCCTCTTTCCTCCAAGGGCCAGAAGAGTTTCAGCACTGATTTCAACAATGGAAGAAATAGACTTCATCTTCATTACCTGAAAACAATGCCTTTGGCAAGATGTTTCTCAAGGATGTCTTAGGCATTATGGAAAATGGATGGTAGAAAAGGGAACGTTTACACTGAAATGGCATGCTAAAATGTTCCTCAGCAATTAATTCTATATTAAGATGCAATTAGTAAGAAGACAACTGTCCTAGTTTTGAGCAATGAGCTGCCCAGGGCAAAAGGACAGAAAATGTATTTTAGCCCTTTCCAAAGAGTAAAATAAATGCTCCACACTGATTAGATGCTTAAATGGAAATTCTATTTACAAATACATGCACTGGACACTGGAACACGTTGCCCAGGAAGATTGTGGTTGCTCCCTCCCCAGAGGTGTTCAAGGCCAGGCTGGATGAGGTCTTGAGCATCCTGATCTAGTGAGAGGTGTCCCTGCCTATGGCAGGGGGTTGGAACTGGATGATCTTTGGGGTCTCTTCCAGCCTAAACCATTCTATGATTCTATGCAAAAGCTGAGAAGAAAGCATTTGAATTACTGGTTTATACTGGTTTCTTGTAATAAATACAGATGAGATATGAAGTTTGAGATCCATTGGGTTTTTGAGGAGGTGCACTCAGCATAATGTTGATAATAAAACCAGGCATTAAATAGCCAACCCCACAAGTCTAACTTAAAGAGATATTACCAATCACTAGTTTTTCTTCCTGAACTTGTGATGAGATTCCATCTGAGGCATTTGAAAATCACCACCTGAAGTTCTGGAAGTTGTCTGGACATAAGTTTAGCTCATCCAATAGCTGCAGGAAAACCGAGGATCTCTCTATTACCCTGGAGAAGTCCACAAAAAAACAGACCAGGGAGGAAGGTGTCGTGCTCACAGGTAACACCACATCTACCTCAGCAGTAAAGCAGTCAGTCTGTAACACCAGACAGCTGAAATGTCTCTTTGAAAAACTAAGATTTATCGCTTTGAAACACAACTCCAATTCTGGTCCCCATGGATCGAACAGTAATGTTATTGTTGAACTTCACTGGGAACAGGATGAGGTCATAGATCTTTCCTCTGATGCAGCAATAGGTGAGGTAAATGTATTACTGGACATCACAGAGCACAAATATAACTTAGAATTCTGTTTGCTACATGAGACGATAAATACTAACTTAAGAATAATATTTAAGAATAAATATTATTTTAAGAAGCTGTCACTTGAAACACTGAAAAAATAAGCTTAGATCAATACTCAGTTTCTTCAAAGCAGGATGGTAACTTGACCATAGACAGACATCCACCCTTCCACGGTGCTTCCCTGAACCAGTGTCAGCAAAACTGATGACTGCTTAAAGAGAGAAAATGAAACTAGGAAACCTCCAAAGAGAGCACCAAAGAATCACAGAGCTTAAGTCCACTGCACATATTGTTCAGTGTAAACAGCTAAACCCTGGCATGACTCACATTTCAACAAATGACTTCAGCTTTGAAAATAAACAGTAATATTAAGTATCAGAGTTAAGCAATCGGAGGCTTGGAAACAAACACGACATTGAAGCTTAAGGCTGAATTTCCAAACAGCTTTAGCAAACAAAAATGGATAATAGTAAATAATAGTCTCCAAAAGTCCAGCAAGATTTTATCTGGGTATACACCACTAAAAAAAAAGTTGACAGCAAGAAGCCACCACAACTCTGTCATTTTAGAACAAACCCTTCAGAAATTCTCAGCATGAGCCTGCTGTGAAACAGAACCCAGTTTTCATTTTATTTACTGTACCTAGGAATCATGCCCTGCTCGAATTATTTCCCATTTGCAACTTGAGAAATATACAGTCCTATCATAAAGACATTCATTATATGCCTAAATTATTATTATTTTAGATGAGGGGAGATAGGGAGGACAAAATTACTTCATGGTATTGATTACGGAACTCCGCTCTACTTTGAAATTCCTGTTATGCCTTGTTCCTCTTATCATCAAGTACCTACACATCAACTCTTGGAGCACCTCCATGAAGGAGGTGCTCCATTCAAGGCAACGAGGCAAGGACTCTAGGCGAGGTGTTTGAGCCGAGTGTGAGGTCACCTGTCAGCATGAGCAAAGTTAGCAAAACAGATGTTCAGGTAACACCTGGCTGCTCACGATGGATGATTTCTTGCTTTGTATGTAGGGAAGACAGAAAGAAAGCAGCACCATCACTCATCTGGAAATCACTGTGCAAACAGTTGCTTGCCAAAGCCTAAAGAAAACGGGCAGTTACTAATATGAATGCTGCCTGCTGGAGATAATTACATGTCCTCTTATAGGCAGAGTCTTTTTAAGTATGTGAAATATTTATGCAGCTCCTCTTTCGCAATTCATTTTTCTGGATCAAGTTCTTGAACGTTTAAAATTAACCAGTTCTAGAATGTCCAATTGCTGTAGATGGAATCTCATACAACTCACTGACCCGGAGCAAGGACAATGGATGAAGCAGGAATCACTAAAACTGTCTCAAATGTATAAAAAAACCCTCCTGAAATACCTTCTCCTTGAAGTACACAGCATCTACATATATTTCTGCAGTACCTTGAAACCAGTGTGGCTTCATTTCAAATCAATGAAGAGAGCATCAAACCTGGTGCTGCTTTTGACTAGCAGCACAATCAACAGGAAAATAGTTTGCTGGGATGCAACAGGTTTATACAACCTCAGTTTGCACTCTAACACCACGATGATGAGCTTGGCAGCAACACAGTTTATATTAAAGTCAAAAGCATGCATCCAGCAAATGTGTAGGTTCCAGTCCTCCAAACCACTGCTTATAAGTTTCCTATTCTTACAGCAATCCATATCCTAAAACACTGCAATCTGCACTTGGAATCACAGAATTCTTTCACTTAAGATCTTTAAGATCACTAAGTCAAATCACCCTGGCCATTAAGCCATGTCCTGAAGTGCCATGCCTGCACATCTCTTGAACCTTGCAATTGTAGTCAGTACAGATAACATCATGTGCACAGGAACCAAGTCCCTTTGAACACTGATTTATGGGAATGTCCAAACAGGGAACTAATGACCAAATCCCATCAATAAGATGCTGTATGCTCAAAGATAATTATAGCACCAGTTTACTGCAAGGGGGCAAAAGTCTTTTCATCATTTAGAAGAGCAGCACCCTCTAGAGTAGATAAATTGCAGACTGATGGTATTCATAAACAGGGCAATTTACTGCAAACAAGGTGGTGTACAGATAAATACATATGTATATATATAAATATACATATATAAAAATAACTGGCTCACTGGAATTGCTGTTTGCATGTAAAGGTTTTGGCATTCTTCTGATAGAGAACCAAGCAGACTTCCTTGAACTTCCAAGTCTGATGCACTAGCCTCAGTGATACACAGCAAATGTAGAAGGGAAACCTGATCTTCAAGGTCAGATTTGGTTAGAAATAACTAATTAACTGAATTGGGAAGAGATAAAAAGAGAGGGAGGAGGGGAAGGGGGCAGAAA
>VWZI01006484.1:533922-555358 GCA_013396835.1 Psilopogon haemacephalus
AGGAGGGGAAGGGGGCAGAAAGAAGGGAGAGGAGGGGAAGGGGGCAGAAAGAAGGGAGAGGAGGGGAAGGGAGGGTAGGCAAGAAGAAGGGAGGGGAGGGAGATGAGAAAAGAAGATATTTAGTCAGAAACCTGTGGTTTGCATGTGTTGCTGGTTTCACGCTGTATCAGGAATGATCTATCTACCTCCAGCAGTCAGTATTTTCTGTTAATTTAGTGAAAATATGACTGTCTAAGATGCCATCAGCATCCCATCTGCACTGCTAGGTGATCCAGTAACACAGAGTACTGAAAAATATGGAACACTGGCAGGATACATTTGGTAACCTTGTCAACTGTCCCATGACAAAGCATTGAACAATCTAATGAAATCATCTATATTAGAATTAACCTTTCAGTGACAGCATCTAGACGTATCCTAAGAACATGGGGTTTAGGACCACAGTATTAAAACTGGCTTTGATATTAAATCAGAGACTTCTTCCAAGAACATAATGGTTTCAAAACATAATCATAGACATATCAGGAAGCTGGAGCAGAGGATCATTTAAAGGAGAAAGACTCTTACTTTTAATTTTAGGGTCTAAAATGGACCTTCTTAGGCTGTTAGGCATACTTTTGGAAAGACACCAAACCCATAAGAAGCCATTATCAAAAGTAAGCCTATGATCAGATCTACACATTTTTGTCATTTGATGTGACCTAATCCACAACCTACTAGAACCAGTGGGAATGTCTCTGCCACCAACAGTGGCTCTGCAAATGCCCTGTAATATCAACCAACATCTGCTACACTGGCTTTCATCTATCCATCCTAGCTAATAAGCTTCACTATTTGGAACTTCTATGGTGATGCTGTCATGAAGAGAAATGAAGAATATTCTAAACAAGCTGGTTTATAGGCTTTTCCTTGCTTGTTCCACATTTCTGCAAGAAGAGATTGGCCCTTAAAGACTTTGATGCTCTTGAATGTGTTACTCTGCTTCTGAAAAACCTATCTGCATTCAGAACACATTCCTTTTTCCTTCTGCACTGTGAAGTTATACTTCTGGCACTTGACCCAGCCAGTATTTCACTCTCACATAAAAGTTATATTTTCTCAAGCTATTACTTCATACAGAAATTCTCTTAGAAGAATCAAACCATCACCACAGGCTAAGTGATAGAAGATACCAAATGCATGACTCATAGCTTTAGTAGTGCTCCCTGGTGAGCTGGATTTCATTAGATTAATGATAATCTCTGTTACCAGGAGCCTGTAAATTTGAACAGCAGCACATTTGAGTGGCTCTGAAACAGCACACCTGACTTTAACAGCTTCCATAGCTCACATTTGTATCAGGCCAGTTAAATTTTGCTGTTAATCACTCAGTTTGATGAAATGCCATGCTCAACAGAAGCACTGTAATGGCAGGGATTGCTTTTTCCAGTTACTCACTGGGTGATCTAACAGCTCACAGAAACCCTAACTGAAACTTGATCGATCTCATAACATTTTTCTCCCCAGGATTACAGGCAGGATACACTTAATGCTGTTCTTCATTCTAAGTCAGAGCCAAGCCTTTTGAAGGAGAAAATTTACTGTTCATACAAAAAAATGGGTGCTAGCTTCTGCCAGTAAGGCTACATATATACAATTGCATTTTAGACTGCTCTTGAACCTAGTGAGATAACAAAAGAAAGGATTTGTGAACATTTTCTTCTGTGGCCAATGACACAATATGGCCATTTACTTTTTCTTAACATCTTGTTTCCACCAGCATAATATGCCCTGTCGTCGCTCTCTACCTGAAATCACACTGCCAACTACTCTGGTACCAATCCTGCCAATCACAGTATATGGAAAGAGAATGCCTAGGAACAGAAGCTAGCACTTGTGGTCCAAGCATGTGATGCAGTCATCCCAGAATGCTCAAGATTGGAACTCATCATTCTGTTGATTCTGTTTGGTGGAATGTAAGTTAACCGTGGGATTCTAATGTGCCCTTGTGGCCAAGGAGGCAAATGGTCTCCTGGGGTGCATTAAGAGAATTGCAGCCAGCAAGTCAAGAGAGGTCCTCCTCCCACCTCTGCTCTGCCCTAGTGAGACCACATTTGGAGTATTGTGTCTAGTTCTGGTCTCCCCAGTTCAGGAGGAACAAAGATATACCAGAGAGGGTCCAACAGAGGCTATGAGAATGATGAAGTGACTGGAACATCTGTCTGGTGAGGAAAGGCTGAGAGACTTGGGGCTGTTTAATCTGGAAAAGACTGAGAGTGGATCTTATTAATGTCTGTAAGTATCTGAAGGGTGAGTGTCAAGAAGAAGGGGTCAGGCTCTTTTCAGTGGTGTCCTGTAATAGGATGAGTCAGTTGACACAAACTGAAAGAGAGGAAGTTTCACTTCAATATGAGGAAAAATGTGTTTGCTGTGAGGGTGATGGAGCACTGGAATAGGCTGCCCAGAGAAGTGGTGGAGTCTGAGTCTCCTTCTCTAGAGACTTTCAAGACCCATGTGGATGTGTTCCTCTGTGTGTGACCTGCCCTAGGTGATCCTGTATTGGCACAGGGGTTGGACCTCTCTGGAGGTCTTCTCCAACCTCTGCCATTCTGTGATTCTATCAAGCTACAGAATTTCATCACTGAAGTGCGCAGGTGTATTGAGGATCATAAAAGCACAGAGATCCAAACCAAACTTAACTGGGCATAAGAAATATCTGCAGGAAACCTTCCTCTTCTAGCACAAGGCTTCTGTAACTTGGAGCAGTGAACTCTGTCAAATACACACTAAAAACACTGAGCTCCTGCACACAGCCTCTCCTCTGCAGAGGCACTGAACCATCACACTCTTCCCCATCCCCTTAATGGTGGTGGCTCAACAGATGGAAAAGCAGAGTAAACACCAGAGGATTTCATGTCCAGACAGCAGAGAAGCTGCCTTGAGAGTCAGCTCTAGAAGTGCATTAAAAGTGAAGCAAAACCAATCTAGCAATAGAGAGCACAAACCTACTAAGCAGCAATTGTTTGTTCTCCTTTGCTGTGCTGCACATCCCCCTTGCTGGAAAGGTGTTTTTTCCTTCAGACCAGCTTTATTAGTGGCACCCTCAGAGGTTTCCAATCCTTCTTTTTCCTCCCAATTCGAAAAGTCTTTTCTTTTTAAACAAATTATTCTGTCCCCTTGACACATATCAGAATATTATCTCCTTTAATTTGGTTATTTAAACAAAACAGAGACATTTTACTCTTTCACAGCACAGACCTTCCCGCCCAAGAATCATCTCTGCTGTTTTCCTAAGCAAGCAGCCTTTCTGCTTGTCACCCTGTTCTGTGCCTGAACACAATGTTTTCACCAGAGACCTAATCAAGACGAAAATGCCTCCTACTCTTGAATCTCTCATTTTGCTGGGGTTTTGGGTTTGGTGTTTCTCTCTTTTTTTTTTTTTTTTTTTTTTTTTTTTTTTTTTTTTTGCAGCATGCTTTATACGGAAGCTGCCTGATTTTCTGCCCATTCAGGTGAAGCAGGTAGTCTTTCACAACCAAACACTGGTCTAGCCTTCTGGTAATGTCTCAAAATCCCTCACCTCAAATTATGCAATATTTACCACCAGCCCACTGCTTCTGTGCGAGATTTATAGTCGTGATGTCATTTCTGCAGGGTTTTTCTTTGTGAATCAGATGAGAACTAGAGGTATTTTTAACTGTTCACTCCATCACTAGAAGCCCTCCAAAATGATGCAACACAGAATCATAAAATCATGGCGGGGGGTTGGAACGAGATGATCTTTAAGGTCCCTTCCAACTCAAACCATGCTATGATCTGCTAGAGTCATTAGACCAACTACTACACTTTCCCATGGTTAGCTTCATGAAAATATTTTGTACTTGTGAGATGAACAAAAAGTTCCAACTTTTACACAGGAAACCAGCAGTAGCCACGTTACGAAATCTGACTGCTGAAGGTTTTCATAGCTCTAGAATCATAGAATCAGTCAGGGTTGGAAGGGACCACAAGGATCATCTAGTTCCAACCTCCTGCCATGGAGGGGGGGCGGGGAAAGAGAGGGGAGTAATTGGGGTAAGACTCAAATTACATCTTCTGTACAAGTTGTTCTAAGTTCACCTATTCCAGCCAATGCAGCAATACTGCAGGCTAATGCAACCAAGTCTCCCATGACAATTTGGGGCTAATGCCCAGCCTAGTGTCTGAACTGTAAATGAGAATAGAATATTTTTTTCCAGAGAATTCAAGTTTAGGATAACCAGGAATACCAGCAGCCTCATTTTGGTCAAGATTCCAAATAATCAATGGAAAACCATCTCCACTGTTTCTTTTTTTCCCCTCATGCAACAGAAATCTGGGCTTTTATGCTTACACTTAAGGCAGTCATTTGCTGCCCTGTTTCCCTGAGAAGATCAATTAGAAAACTTAGCTTTCATAGATCTACTTTACTTGATTTAGCATCTTCATAGATGCAGTGAAAAATGAGCCTATGGCTTCTGCTGCCCTCTTCTGTAGAAAGAAATGTATATCAGACAGGCTAAACACCTCTTTCCAGGCAGATAAATAGAGATCCATATTTATCTTCCTGCCTTTATTGGGTTTTGGGCAGCTGCACCACTGTAAGCTAGTGCTGAACAATGGATTTTCTACATGAGATGTAGCATGAACCTAACTAGGAAACAGTTGTAGATCTACCAGAAAAAGCAGATTACCAGCCACAGGACAAAGAGCCTCTATGTATTTAACACTTAGCAAATACCCACAAGGAAATTAATCACTGACATCAACCTGGTTTAACTGAACAGAAATTGCTGATGTTTTCTATACTTCTTCCCTGTTTACAGGAAATTAGCAAATATTATTAAGGGATTTTTACTTTCTCATTCACACATACATGCAGATACCCATATAGCTCCCATTAGCTTCTTGACTAAGATTCCCAGTACACTGGAAAATTGGGTGGCACCTCCAGTGCAATTCCCCATCAAGCCAACAAAGATTTCAAGCACTGTGCTCAGTGAACAAAAACATTCATTTATCAGTGACTATGGGAAAATGAGCTTCAGAAACAAACACTTTATCTAGCTTTGGAGGTGGGTCCAGAATGCTGCCATGAAAAACAACAAAAAAAAATTGCTTCAAGATACTCAGGTTCCAACAGTGATTAGAAAAACATTATACTGGTACCTTTCAGTGCAGCTGAAGTTCCTTGGATACAGTGCCTCCAACACAGGCACTGTAGTCTGAGGAAAATAGATTCAAAGGATTTGTGATTTGGCTCACTGATCTTAAAGGTCTTTTCCAACCTGAATGATTCTATGACTTTATGAACACTGGAATCAAACAAGTCCGACACTTTGTCAAGTGTTTGCTGTACAGCTGCACAGGCTGCTCCCTACAAGGTCTATATTACCCTCAGGTCATTTTCAGCTCTGGAATTCACAGAATCACAGAACTGAAGCTGGAATAGACCTCTGAGATCAAGTCTAGCCTATGACCTAACAGCACCACATCGACCAGACCATGGCACTCAGTGCCACATCCAATCTTTCCTTAAGCACCTCCAGAGAGAGCGACTCTACCACCTTCCTGGGTGCAATTCCCCTTTCCATCAGGAAATGCTTCCTAACATCTAACCTAACCTTCCCCTGGCGCAGCTTCAGGCCATATCCTCTTGTCCTGTCACAAGTAGCCTGGCAGAAGAGCCTGACCACCACCTTACTACAACTTCTCTTCAGGTAGTTGTAGAGTGTGATAAGGTCCCCCCACGTCTCCTCAGCAGTGTATAACTCCTGACAACACTGTCCCTCAACTCTGGGGTCTGGAAATCCAGCAGCACACCCATCTTTTAGGCAGCAATCTCCTGACAGTGCTGTGCTGCAAACCCCCCTGCAACCTACGGCTGGGAAGAGCAGAGGTGAGGACTGAACACGGAACTGTGTTCCAACAGCTCTTCTTCCCCTTCCAACCCAAACCCCTCTGTGAATGTATGAGCTATGATTCCCAGATGACCATCAACTATTACTTTCTTTGCAGAAATGCTATCAAATATGAGACTCGCTGCCAAAAAAATTATAGTGTGACAGACACAAAACAAGATGCAAAGAGCAATCTCTGTTGGAATATATTAAAGCACAGTGATGGCTGTAATAGTGTCATGAGGGAACAAGTCATATCCCTGGAACTAAATTCCTCCAGCAGCTACAGGGGTGAGAGCAGGACCTGCTCTCTTCTGCACACAATAGCAAAGGCTGTTCCAAACTCTCAGAGATTTGAGCAGATCTGACCTCCAGGAGCTGCACTGCTTTAAATGTTATTGGCAACATAGAATACATTAGTCAAAGATGCCCAAGAGATGAGCTGAACCCAGCCCTGTGTCATTTTGTGGGCTGCACCCACCCACTTCAGTCTCTAATGGGATGTGGCTGGCTTATGCTCCTAGTCACCTCTCCGCTGTGGGATCCTTGGGCAACCACAAGTCTGGAGTCCATGGCATGGATTCATTTGGATAGGAGTCGTTAGAGAAAAAGACAGGAGCACTTTTCCCATGCAGACACTGCCATTTGGCAAGGACAAGACTCGCAGGCGTGTGCAAGTCCTTGTTACGTAAGACCCAAAATCTGCAGCTAGTTACTGGTAAATATTTTTGCTAGTGAATTTATGACTCTGGGCAAGGATGATGATCCTGGTGAGTAAACAAAACATGGACAAATAACAGCACTGAGAGAGTATTTTCTTCTTTTCTTCTACAATAAGGTCTGTTGAGACAAAAACTCAGGCGTGTTGAAAACCTTTCAGATTCAGAGACCCAGGATATCCAAGCTGCAAGTTTAATTTGCTAAAGAGAGAAAAGCTGCTACGCTCATTTTGGTTTGCTACTGCATCCACACAAATTAGTCTGCAGTTCTATCAGCAATTGCTCTGAGACAACTCTTGTCTCAGACTCCCACGTCGTGGCAGACTGCCAGTTTCTTCTAAAAATCCTTCTTTTTCCTCAGTTGTGAAGTAGAGGGGGGGGAAAAACCACCACAGAACAAGGAAAAAAATGAGCAAGTAATCCCTAAACCACTAACAGCACAATCAAAAGAAAACTCAACAGGATTTGCAGAATATTTGGCTATTAATTTTTTTCCAAGCAAAAAAGCAAACTATTCCTGAGTACTCCTGAAGTGTTTCCTATCCTTGGTCCTGTGCGTGCCACTTCAACAGTCATCCTTATCCCCAGCGGTTTTCATACCTTTGTTTTCTGTAACAACCTTTATTTTCTACAGCCATCAGCAACAAACCTGAAGAGCATTAGGTTCATCAACTTCATTATAGACTCCTGGGAGACTTGGGTTTGTTCAGCCTGGAGAAGAGAAGGCTCTGGGGAGACTTTAGAGCAGCCTTCAAGTACCTGAAGAGGGCTACAGAAGAGCTGAGGAGGCACTTTGAACAAGAGCTTGTAGGGATAGGACAAGAGGCAATGGCTTTACCCTGGAAGAGGGGAGATTGAGAATGGAGATTTAGGAAGAAATTCTTTACAACGAGGGTGGTGAGACTGGAACAGCTTCCTCAAGGAACTTGGGGATAACCCCTCCCTGGAGGTGTTCAAGGCCAGGTTGGATGAGGATGTGAGCAACCTGCTCTAGCAGAAGGTGTGCCTGCCCATGCCAGGGAGGTTGAAACCATATGATCTTTAAGGTCCTTTCCAACCCAAACCATTCTATGCTTATGACCCTTGAATCTGAGTTTCTCCATTCTCATGAATTACTCACCTAAATACCATTACCCAGCAGGTAATTCAGAAGGAATTCAAACTGTTGAGCTACAGATAGAATCTTATGAGGGTGTTTTTTAATAATTTATTTGTGTTTTTTTAAAATCTCTTATTAATGGATGTCATTTTTAGGTGATCAATGCTTACTGCAATAACCAATTATCAGAACAACCAATATTTATCATGCACTATGAGTATGTAGTAAAGAAGGACAGATTACTTCATCAAAATTTAAGGGCAATCAAAACCAATCTTAGTGATTTCTGATAAAGACTGCCATGATTAGGGGTATTTCTTCTAAATGCATTTCAAATTCTGTCCATTCAGTCAGGCTCACTTAAGACAAAACAAATTCAACTTCTCTCTATGTTAATTTATATAATGCAGGAAGACCAGCTCCACTGAGAAGGACCTGGGAGTCCTGGTGGAGAGAGTCCAACAGAGCATACAAAGATGCTGAGGGGCCTGGGGCATCTGTGAGGAAGAAAATTTTGAGAGCCCTGAGGCTGTTGAGCCCAGAGAAGAGCAGCCTGAGCTGCAACAGGTAAAAGGCAGGCAGCAAGGGGATAAGGCCAGAATGTTTTCAGTTGTACCCACAAACAGCACATAGGGCAACAGGCACAAACTGGAACCCAGGAGGTTCAATTTGAACAGAAGGAAAAACTTTGGTACTAGGACGCTGGAAGCCCTGGTGCAGGCTGCCCAGAGATGCTGTGGAGTCTCCTTCTCTGGTGAGATTTCAAACCTGCCTGGACATTGTGATCCTCGGCAAGCTGCTGTGCGTGCCCTGCTTTACCAGGGGATGGACGAGATGATTCCCAGAGGTCTCTTCTGACCCTCACCATGCACGGATTCTGGGATTCTGTATCTTGAGCAGCTTGGTTAAACTCCACTGGGACGGCCACTTTCACTGCTGTGCTGGAAAGGGAGAAGTAAACCAAACGCAGATGAATTGCCGAGGTGCCTGTGTGTATGGAGTGAGAGATCTGCGTCAGTGCCTCCCAGCAGCTGCCCGAAGTGCCATCATGCCCCCAGCCCGGCAGGGAGCAGGTGAGAGCCCCAGTGCGGTCAGGCGCTGCCACCTGCTGGGCAGCCCTCCTGGAACGGCAGCGCCACAGCATCCGCACCGCCGAAGGGAGAAACCAGCCTGGAGTACTTAACAATTCATCAGTCGAAAAGTGTTCATTCAAAAGCAATGATGGCTTTAATTTGAAGCTGAAACGCGAACAGCAATTTTCATCCATTTACTACTGCTACCTACGGTGCGCTGTAATTTCTGCCTCCATAAAATGTCTGGGGGAAAAAGAAACAGCTGAGGAACTTCCTCGTTTCTATTTTAAATGAAAATAAAGCAAATGAACTTATAACCACCAGCTAGAGCTTTTCACAAGGTACTTGGGTACAGTGGTGGCAATGGCCAGAAACCCCAAGAGCTTTTGCAATTTACCTCAGTTTGAGAGGCTGGGAAATTACATAACAAATCAAATTTTTAAAAACTTAAGGCATAATTATTTATTTAAAATTACCCCACCTGGATTAGATTAATAGAATCCTTTAGAAAACACCTTTAAGATCATCAAGTACAAGCACTGGCTGGGAAATTAAATAAATCAATTTTTTAAAAAACTTAAGGCATAATTGTTTACTTAAAATAACCCCACCTGGATTAGATTAACAGAATCCTTTGGAAAACACCTTTAAGATCATCAAGCACAAGCACTAAGCCATTATTGCTAGGTCACCACTAAAACACATCCCTCAGCACCAGATCAGCTCTCTAGGGATGGGAACTCCACACTGGCCCAAGCAGTCTGTTCTCTAAAGTGTTTTCATCTCACAGCACAGAGTCTCACACTCTAAGTTGTGTTGCATGTGGAAGAATGGATCATGGGAGGCTACACCTGCAGTGTGAGCCCACAGGGTCCCCCATGATTGAATGTATCACCCCTGTGTTTTTCCTGGCTGGTACACAGCTTTTCACAGAATTGTCAGGGTTGGAAAGGACATAAAAAATCATTAAGTTCCAACCCCTCTGCCATGGGCATGGTCGCTTCACACTAGATCAAGTTGCTCAGAGCCCCATTCAGCCTGGCCTTAAAAACCTCCAGATCAAGGTCACCATCTGACACCTATGGTTAGAGGGAAAGAAAAGTTGCAGTCTTCTGCTCACAAATGAATACAAGGCAGGTCTAGGTGTCAGAGACAACTGTGAAATTCTCAGTACTCAGTTACAATCTAAGTTTGTCATTATTGAGCCAGGAGAATCAATGGGCGCATTTAGTCCAGCTTATCATTAGATAGCTACATTACCAAGAAAGAATTAAGCAAAGTGACCCAACTTTGCTAACTTGCAAGAGACCAAATCCTCCCCTTCCCAACAAAGCAAGGACTGGCCTTGTGACTGCATGTCCACATCTTGACAACAGCCCTCAGGCACAGAAGGGACAGAAAGGAAACAGACACCATTGATGGCTGAATCCTTGCTCTTCTCCATCTGCTTTTGCTCAATCACTTCATCCTTAATATATGTTCCTTCTTGCAAGACAGTATCTAAAAGCAAGCCACAGCAGTGTATTTTCAATCTCTGTGCTCAGAAAGAACAAATTAAGGTGAACTGCTCTTCCCAGTGCAGTGTTATCTCCTTGGTAGGTCTGACAGACAACAGAATATCATCATTATCCATTCCCAGTCAGAAAAACACCTTGAAAATGTTTCCATGTTCTTGTCACAAACTGGACTGTACTTTGCACTTTGCTGCTGAGGAAGCAACTAATTGGTAGGGTTTAAGTATTGTCCTTTCTTTCAAAGGCTTTCCATACTCTTAAAGACATCAGCAGCATCCTCCAGCACATCCAGAAGTACAAAGTCTACTGCTACACAACTCATACTTCAGGCAGTGCTAAGCATCACCTTTGCTCTCTCACGAGCCCATTTCACACACCTCCCCAGCCACAAACACAACCTTTGCATTCACTGAAGAGCTGTAGGCAAGTGGCTGACACCTCTATCAGGCTGTGCTGCCACTGATCATGACCTAGACAGGCTGGGAGAGTCCAGCCTAGGGAAAACTCTCACGAAGTTCAACCAGTTCAAGCCTGGGGAAGAACAACTCCAGAAATCTGGTAAGACCACATCTGGAGTACTGATTCCAGATCTGGTCTCCCCAGTTCAAGAGTGACAGGGAACTACTGGAGAGTGTGCAGGGGAGGCTACAAAGATGCTGAGGGGTCTGGAGCATCTCTTTGAGAAGAAAAAGTTGAGACACCTGGGATGGTTTAGCCTGAAAAAGATCAGTCTGAGTGGGGATCTCATGAACTCATATAAATATCTAGAGGGCATGTCAGGAGGATGGAGCTAGACTCTTTTCAGTGATGTTAAGTGACAGGACAAGGGGCAATGAACACAAGCAGGAACACAGAAGATTCCACATAAACATGAGGAAAAAACTCCCCACTTCGAGGGCAGCAGAGCACTAGAACAGGCTGTCCACTGAGGTTCTGGAGTCTCCTCCTCTGGAGGCATTGCAAACCCACCTGAACATTTTCCTGGCTATTTACTCTAGGTGATCCTGCTCTTGCAGAGGGGTTAGACAAGATAATCTTCAGAGATCCCTTCCAACCCCTGCAATTCTGTAAAATACTGAACAGCAAAGCCTTGCTATGCATCTGCTCCAAGGAATCAGCCTCCCAACACCATTCAAGGTAACACAGCAAGACTCTGAAGGCCACCTCCTGACCTCCACATCTTCACTTTGAAGCTGAAAATGACAGGCGAGCACAGTGTTCCACAGCAAATGAAGAGGAGGATTTAAGAAGCAACAGAAACAGCACAAATCTTTTCTCAATTACTGATTTTTAAAAAACCAGAGTCTCCAAAGGCAGTGGCCAAGCTTCAAAATGCTTTTGATACTTGTGTGAATCATTGTATTTGGGGCATCTTTACTGGATTTGACAGCTTGAGGAAAGTTGTTCTTTTAAGGCCTTAATTTTAAACCACAATATTATGATACCTTGATTAGCTCTCAATTCTGAGACGATATCAAACGCATCACTTGATCTGGATTTTACTGAGTCTTGTTGTTTCCACTCTCCTCCTATAAAGATGCATTACATCTGCCTCATCCCCAAATTCACACTTTCTTACTCCTTTTCCCTTCTTCCCACCCATCCGCCCACAAATATTTAAGTCTAGAGAGCTCGAACACATCTCAATCACAATGTTTCTCTTTCATTATCACACGTCTCTCTTTTCCCGTTCTGGAGGCAGGCTATAATTCTCATTTTTCTGCAGGACGACCTCCAAATTTTTAATCCCGTTTGCCTCAGATGGAGTAGCCCTGGCAACCAAGTTTAAGTAGACTCTGAGGACTAGTGGTTTCTTGAGGGGCAATTTCTCACTCCAATCCTGCAATATGCTCCTCTCTGAGGATCGACAGAAAACCCATTGCCCTGAACAGATGGGAGCTAGGCTGTGGGAAGAAAAAAAAAATCTGTTAGAGCAACAACTTAGACTAAAAAAATTAATTAGAAGAACTGAGTCATAAGCCCAATAGAAATCACAAGACTGGCTTAAGAGATCCCTCATTTTAAGGGAAACATGTATTTTAACAAAAAAAAAAACAAACAAACAACACCACCCCAAAACAAACCACCCAAACATGATTCCTTGTACTCGTCGTATGCTTTTCACATAATCATAGAATGGTTCAGATTGGAAGGGACCTTTTAAAGGTCATATGATGCCTTCCAAAAGAAGGGTGAACTTCTTTAATTTGCAAGGGGAGCTGAGAGACTCTTCCTTGGCCACCAAAGCTGTAGCCTTAACAAAAAAAAATAAAGATGCTCACAAGAAAACTCAGCGAGCTCACAATATTGGGGCACTGAGTAAACTGTGCAGCTTCCTCTGAAGGTGTGGAAAAGCAACAGTCAGACCAACCTGGCTGTGACTTGAACAGCTGCTCTGCCATGACTAGTGCTCAGCTCTAATTAAATCTCAGCACCACCTCCTTTGAAAACAGTAAGGACACAAATCAGGCCCCAAGAACATATTGTTAAGTTCATTAACATTTAAGCCTCTCCTGTGATGCAGGGATGTTTGTTTTAATCTTCAAACTTGCTGAAACACAACGTTTTGATTGACAAAACTCATCTGAGGAATTTGCTTTTGTCAGGGCTTAAAGAAATAAAAGAAGTGACATGAAATGCAGAAATCCAGCAAAAAGAATGCAAATCTGTCATTGCTTGTCTTTAAATGCTATTAGCTTTCCTCCCAGGGCAGCACTGTAGGATCCTTCAGAAGCATTTGCTGATGCTCATCCAAAAGATTTGAGTCTTTCAATAATAAAATCAGCTACTTGGTATCAAAGCTGTACCCTAGCGCCTATACCTTCACTTGCTAAAGCATTTTTTATGATGTGCAATACAGCCAGACTAAACCAACATGTCTTTCTGCTGCCCTTCCAGCCACCTAAACCATTGCTCTCTCCTTCCCCACATCATACTTTTAGCAGTATGTCACTACACTCACTGTCAGCTCCTTCTCCTGTTTTCTTTCCTTTCCCATCTCAGGTTCTGTTTCCTTACTGCTGCTTCATATTTTTTTTCCAAGCTATTTCAGAGGTTTATTGCTTTCATCCTCCTTGAGTGGTCAGCAAAGTCCTTCATGTCAAGACTTTATATCTTCTACCTAAACATCAGAAAAAAATGAGGCTGTTTAGCCTAGAGAGGAGCAAACCTTAGAGGGGATCTTCTCAATGCTCAGCAAGGGATAAATGTGCAAGAAGGATGGAGCCAGGGACTTTCCAGCGATGCCCAGTGACAGCAAAAAGGGTAACAGGCATAAACTGGAACACAGGAGGTTCTATCTAAACAAAAAGGAAAACTTTGCTCCTGTGAGGGTTCTGGAGTCCTGGAGCTGGCTGTCCAGAGAGGTTGTGGAATCTCATTCTTTGGAGAGATTCCAAACCTGCCTGGGCATCGTGGTCCTGGGCAACACGTCCTGAGTCAGCCCTGCTTTAGCAGGGCATTGGGTAATCTAGTCCAGAAACCTAGACAGTCTAGATGATCTCCAGAGGTCTCGTCTGGCCCTCACCATGCTGGGATTCTAATAATTTTGTTGCAGTGTTCCATTGTTTCTTTGCAGCACTTCTGTTTTGCACTGATTTAGTCATTTTGAGGACAGAAGTCTAATGCAGAATCGAAGTGGTGGGCGTATGTCTGTATCTATGTAATTCATCTGTATCTACATACATAGAGAACTGTGTGTTTAGAGGTCTGCAAACAGACAGCATGCTATATTTCCTTTCCTGACTCTCTGAAACCCTGGCTTTCTTTCCAAGAGTGCAAATATTGTATCAGAGACAGGAATCACTATTGTGTAGTATTTTCAAACCATCACCAAGAGGATAGGAGGTAAATGAACACACTGAAACCTCCGTTAACCACCACTCCATCATCTGCTGCCCAACCTCCTAATAAAGCCATAGCCAAAATACACTGAATAACTGGAATTTTTTTTTTTTTAAACCCACAATGCCAATGATTTTTAGCTTTCTGCACAAAGCTTAATGGTAGTTGCCTTCAGATTTCTAATGGAATTCATGCCAAAAGGCATAGGCATGTGCTACCATGAAGTCAGAGAAAACATATTCAGTGATCCATACAAATGTGACACGGATGACCATCCACAGAACCTCTCCTGGCACAACTGGAATCATAGAATCATAGAACTATTGAGGTTGGAAGATACCTTTTGAAGCATCAAATCCAAATGCTTGTCTAGAGCTCACAATCCCACCACTACTGCTAAGCCACTATCACTAAACCATGTCTCCCAGCACCATATCCACACATGCTTTAAGTACCTCCAGAGATGGTGACTCCACCACCTCCCTGGGCAGCCTGTTCCNATGATCCATACAAATGTGACATGGATGATCATCCACAGAACCTCTCCTGGCACAACTGGTATCACAGAATCATAGAACTGTTGAGGTTGGAAAATACCTTTTAAAGCATCAAGTCCAACTGCTTGTCTAGAACTCACAATTCCACTACTGCTAAGCTGCTATCACTAAACCCTGTCTCCCAGCACCATATCCACACATGCCTTAAATGCCTCCAGAGATGGTGACTCCACCACCTCCCTGGGCAGCCTGTTCCAATGCCTAAGAACCCTTCCTGTGAAAAAAAATTGCCTAATAATCAGGCTGAACCTCCTCTGATAAAACTTGAGGCCATTTCCTCTTGTCCTGTCACTTGTTGCATGTGAAAAGACCAACTCCCACCTCATGACAAAGGGCAGTGGTTTGAAATTAGAGAACAGTAGATTCAGATTGGATGTTAGGAACAAGTTCTGCACCATGAGGGTAGTGAAACACTGAGATGAGTTGCCAAGAGAGGTGGTTGAAGCCCCATCACTGCAGATATTCATCCTGATCTAGTTCAGGATGCCCCTGCTGACTGCAGAAGGGGCTTGGGACTAGATGACCTTTAGAGCNGGAGGTGGTTGAAGCCCCATCACTGCAGATATTCAAGTTGAGACTTGACAGGGCTCTGGGCAACCGGATCTAGTTCAGGATGTCCCTGCTGACTGCAGAAGGGGCTTGGGACTAGATGACCTTTAGAGCTCCCTTCCAACCCAAACCGTTCTAAGATTCTATGAACTTGCACCATAAAACTGTTTAGTTTAGGAGAGACCTTTGAGATCATCACATCCAACATAGGTTTATTTCTCAACTAAACCAGATTTTTTTCCAGGTGGAATAAATAAACAAAGAAACCCCTGCAAGGTTTTGATTATGTAAAAGGATAAACCAGAGTGCCTCTACTCCATTTTGACCCATGACTCACTGCAGAGGCTGGCACCATGTGCCTGAGTCACTTGCACACCACTCGTGCCTTGCAGAGGGATGCATAACTCGGCAGCAGATGACTCATAATTTAACATCGGAATAGTAGATCCCTCTTACCCTGTTCCAACAAGCATTTAAGTACACACATGAAGGATAATTTATGGCAGCTCGTGGCTCTGTCTTTTCTGACAAATGCTCCTGTCCCAGTAATTTAAAAGGAAGATAGTTATGTATTATTCTGAATAATGACAGACAGCCAGACGGGTCCCATTACACCAAGAGTTCACATCACAAAACCATTACAGAGGGAAGGCAATTTTGTCTTCTGGACCCACAGCACAATTAGTTTCAATACCTGTGACCTCGATGAGAGGAAGGTTTTGTATTTCAGCTGAAGGCAAAAAGCTCTCAGGCTGCGAGAGGTGAGTATCCACATCCGCAAGTAAAAGGTGTGAGCAGTGTAAGCATTGCTCATTGCTTTTTGTCTGCGCAAACTGCTCGGCACAGGCTGGCAAGAGAAATGTCTGAACAACACCTGCACAGCACAGGCCAGCTTGTGCCTGCCAGATTTCATACACAAGAGAATTTCAACAACCCGTGAAGAATTTCTGCCTAGCAAAAAGGCTGGTCTTCTGCTCAGCATCTGCGCTACGAAGCTTCCAGATACTGGAAAATCGATCACAATGTTAGGGGGTGGAAGAGATCTCTGGAGATCTTCTAGTCCAACCCCCCTGCCAGAGCAGGACCACAGAATCTAGCGCACGTCACACAGAACGCAGGGCTGGAAAGTCTCCAGAGGAGACTCCACAACCTCTCTGGGCAGCCTGCTCCAGGGCTCTGGGACCCTTACAGTGAATAAGTTCTTCCTCATGCTGAGGTGGAGCTCCTTATGCTGCAGTTTCCATGCATTGCCCCTTGTCCTATCTCAGTTCACAAGTGAGCAGAGGCTGTTCCTGTCCCTTCTTTTCTGACCCCCAGCCCTCAGGTATTTATAGACATTGATTAGATCCCCTCTCGGTCTTCTCTTCTCCTGACTAAAAAGCCCCAAATCATTAGGACAACTGATATATATTCCATAAGAAAGACATGCCAGATTGCTCAGGATCACAGAAACACACAGAATCCCAGCATGGTGGGGGTTGGAAGGGACCTGTGGGGGTTTGGGAGTTCCCTGCCCCAACCCCCTCTCCCTCCTTTTTGAATTCACCCAGACTAGACTCAGCCAGCTGGAAGTTAAGGAATGAAGCTTTACATTCACAGCTTAGCACAATATACAAGCAGATGTTTACAATATATTACAAATATTTACAGCTATAGACAGAAGTTAAAAGTAATACAGAAACACAATACTCTTCTCAGAGATCAGAGTCCCAAAGAGGAGTTCCCAAGCACCCTTCCACCTTCTCCCCACCCCCCAACCTTATCCCAGAGTCTGCCTTGCATGCAAGATGAATTGGAAAGATTGGCAAGAGGGGTTAGAAGCAGAATTGATCAGTTGGGTTACACAGATCCAGCTAGAAGCAAAGGAGAGAGACAGACACCAACAGACTCCACAGAGACACTGTCTTATCTATGTTTATGTCCTTTCTTTTATACATCTCAGTAAACCTCTGAGTGAAGTAGACATCACCACTGTTTTTTTTTCACAGCCTGTCATCTAATTTTTCTCATTCAAATATTCCAATTAGCCTCAAACCCGCACAGGGCATCTGGGAATCAGCTAGTCCAATCATCCAGTTGGGGTCAAAATCCTATTTTTCAAATTGAAATAAAATTAAAAACTACTTGGCTTTGTGGTCCTTCATTGTGATGCTAAGGGATGTGGTCTAGTGGTAGCTCATCAGTACCAGTGGGATTGTGAGCTGTAGGTGAGTGCTTGGACTTGATCTCAAAGGCTTCTTCCAACCTCAACAGTTCTATGACTCCATGATTGCCACAACTCACACGTTAGAATAAAACAGTAGTTTCTATGAACGTTTAGGACTGGCACTTCTATTCTAGTGTGTACAAAGTAATCTGGAGAAAAGGAATGTCCAAGTTTTCCATTCCTTCCCTCACTCTTAGGAGACTTTTATCTCCGTGGTAATAGAGTACAGGGAATTACCACAGCAAACAGCCCATTGCTCGCTATATGTTTTCCCCTGCCAAAATGTTTATTATGGCTTCAAAGGCAGACTGGTTCTAGAGATTCCACAGCTGAAGGCAAATCAGCAGATGTCTATCCCTCCCCCCACTTAGTTACTAAAAATGTGCTGACTTCCTCATCTGCCTACATATGGCTTCCAGCCTTCTTCAGTGAAAAACCCTGTCCCAAGGAGCACACAGCCATTTGTACCTTACTCCACCCTACATGAGTAGTAGGCAGCAAGAGATTTATTCCTCCCCCATCTCATGTAGCCAGAGATGCTATTCTTAACTGTCCCCTCCCCAGGTTTATATTGTTCACATTGTGTGGGACAAGGCTGGTACCTCTCTTAAAGCCATAACAAAATGCCACTGCAAGCCTGCAAGAATGCTTGAGATACCAACTGCCTCTAAAACCAGAATAAAAAAATGAGTAGTGGGGATAGCTTTTGCCTTTCCTGTATAGCGCCAGCAGTACGACATACTCTGCTTTGGTGACACCTTACCTGGAATATCGCATCCAGCTATGGGGCCCTCAACACAGGAAGGACATGAACCTGCTGAAGCAGGTCCAGAGAAGGGCTACAAAGATAATCAACAGTGCTGGAGTACCTCTGCTACAAAGACAGGCTGGGAGAGTTGGGGTAGTTCAGCCTGGAAACGAGAAGGCTCTGGAGAGACCTTAGCGCAGCTTTCCAGTACCTAAAGAGGGCCTGCAAGAAAGCTAGGGAGGGGCTGTTTAGAAGGGCTTGTAGTGATAGGATAAGGGGCAATGATTTGAAACTGGAGCAGGGCAGATTTAAGTTGAACATTAGGAGGAAGCTTTTCACAATGAAGGTAGTGAAATACTGGAACAGGTTGCCCAAAGATGTAGTGGAGGCCCCATCACAGAAGACACTCAAGGTCAAACTTGATGGAGCCCTAAGCAACCTGATCCAGTTGGAGATGTCCCTGCTCACTGCATGGGGGTTGGACCAGATAACATTCAAGGGTCCCTTCCAATCATTCTGTACCTTGTTCATTTTATCAACCTTGGCTTAACTTGGAATCTAAGAGTATGGTTATTTTGCCCTCTTTCATAAACACACAAATATCTTTAGTGTGCTTGGAAATATTCAGAAAATATAAAATCATAGAATTGTTTCGTTTGGAAGAGACTTCTAAGATCTTCAATTCCAACCAGCAACCCACCACCATGGTCATTAAGCCATGTTCCTAGGTTCCACGTCCACACTTTTAGCACCTCCAGGGGTAGTGACTCCACCACCTCCCTGGGCAGCCTATTCTAACGCCTCAAATATGCTTGACATGAAAATTACCAATAAGAACATCTCCTCTGGTCTATAAAATTTACATAGTAAGATTTCCATAACAGCATAAAAGCTTGCAAAGTCCACTCGCAATTAGGAGGGTTTCCTTGTCTTTAGAGAAGTCCTTTTGCATGTGATAGATTGTTTATGGCCATAGCTACATCTGACAGCTTTAATTAGGGGGATGGGAGGGAGGGGATGCCAGTACAGGTGGCACTGTAAGAAAACCTGCAGAGAAAAAAACCCAAACAACCTCAAAGGAAGTAAAACCAGAGAGCAAAGCGTGGGCTGCGTGACAAAGCTCATTGCACTGAAAGGGAGTTAAAAGGGACACCAGTGAAAGGCATTGAAGACAGCACCAACCGATCAGCAGAAAAGATTGCTGCTGGTTCTGCAGAACGTGGTGACTCATCCCTTCTCTCCTGCTCTTCTATCCACTCTGATGCTTCTCACACCTTATGTGCTTTTATTGCTGTCTCCAGGCTTTCACATGCCTATTGCTCTTACAATGAACATGGCACAAGTTGATTAGGAAGCCCAATAGAAGCAAGAGCACACTGAAAGCTCAGCTGCAACGAAACACACCAAGCACCTTATTAACCTCTTCACAACAGCATGGAAAGCTTAGAGGACATTTTTCACAGTATCTTGATGGTGCATTTGAAATCAGCACATTTATGCTGTCTGAAGAGAGAATCGCTGGTTTTCATCTCTCCACAAACACAAATGGATCCAAGTACATCTTACACCAATTTCCTTCCTTTGACAGCCACACAATCCTAGCACAGCTGAATGTTCACATGTAGATTTATGAGAAGAAGCCTCCCTACCATTTAAATATATATATTTATGACAAGTAATCTTTAAAACTTCTTAAAACTCTTTCTAGCAGAATGAACTTTCTAACCTGAAGAACTAGTTCCCAGCTCATCAAAAAATAGGTTTTAAATAGCTGTAAGACCAACACAGAGGAAAAGGTGGCTAAATAATGAACAGCCTTGCCAGTTTCCAAACAGGACCTGTATTTGTGTTTTCTAACACCTCTCATTTTTTAATCTAGTCATTACCAAGACAGTAGATGTCTCAAAAAGAATGGCTAACACGCATACAACTAACATGTATGCAGACACACCAGCTGGTACACACTATATGCTCATATATCACAGAATGCCAGCATAGTGGGCTTGGAAGGGACCTCTGGCAATTCCTGCTAAAGCAGGGTCACTCAGAGCAGGTTGCTCAGGATCACAATATCCAGGTGGGTTTGGAATCTCTCCAGAGAAGGAGACTCCACCACCTCTCCAGGGCTCCAGCACCCTCACACCAAACAAGTTTCTCCTTATATTCAGATGGAACTTCCCCAGAGTCTGGCCATATCCTCTTGCCTCTCACCCTTTAGATCTTGCTGAGCACTGAGATAATCCCCTCTTGAGAAGTCTGCTCTTCTCCAGGCTAAACAGCCCCCAGGGGTCTCAGCCTTTCCTCCTCAGAGAGATAGAGGCTGAACTAATAATGGTGCAGACCTGTGTGGATACTTTGTGGTGTTTGAGAAGTGGTGGTACTTAAAAAGTAGAGCACTCAGAATTTATTAAAAGCAGGTTTGGAGTTCACATTCTGAAAAAGAGACACCTGAAATTATTAACCACACAAAAACTCTGTCTGCACACAAGCACTTTTTTTTTAAACTTATTAATATTCTTTCTCTTTTCTCTCCAGGCCTCTCTATCATCTGATGTCTGCAGACAAGGGTAGCTGAAGGAATCAATTTTTGACTCTGAGCCATCCAGTGACATAAGGCCTTCCTCAGCAATCAATAAACATCCCCCCCCAGATAGATCCAGAATCCATTACTACCAATAACTCTGTAACAAGAGAATCCATATTAGTAAGGACTAAACCGCTAAGAACTGATGTAATAGACTTCAGCATCTGCTGGTACGTGGGCACCCAAGAAGATTTTTATCTTGCATTTAGGAGTACTAAAATAATCGCTGCTAGCAAATGATAGATTATTGCATGTTGGTACACAACTGAATTACAAACGGGAAATTTGTGCCTCCATCCTCTACTCTTCATCTTTCCTTCCTCTCGCTGTAGTCTTCCAGTGGGATTTTTTTTTTTTTCCCCCTTTGGAATTTTGAAAAGAAGGGAGAAGGTTTAATTCCCAATGCCAAGATTTTCCAAAGTACTCTTCTGATGCATTTTCCATTTCTGACTTCAACATTTCACAACAGCACTGTGTGGTTATTTGTATGTGCAGGCCTCCCTTTTGTGACTCTGACAGCGCACAAAATGCTTACAAATACAACAGCTGGGTGCAACTCGGAAACCTCCCAGTTAAAGAAAGTGCTACTATTTCTTCTAAAGCATTGTTCCATCAATATAAAATAATCACCTTTTTTTTTTTTTTTT
>VWZI01006484.1:555412-604014 GCA_013396835.1 Psilopogon haemacephalus
ATGAAAAAAAGTAAAAGAAAAAAAAATCTTATTTAAAAGGCGGTGGCATGGGGTTTTGCTGTCCCCAACTCCAGCACTTTCCAAGCACACATGCATGTTAAACAATCCCTACACATCCACCCACATGGGCTCCACAGACACGAGTGGTTGTTTATTATTAGCTGTTATTTAGCTGTTCTCCTAATGGGCCAAATTATCTTGCTTGCTTGTACTCTGAGAGGTGCCACCAGAGGCTACTTATCTCCCCATCACAGAAGCCCAGCATGGTAGGGGGTGGAAAGAACTTCTGGGGATCATGCAAGCAAACCCCTCTAGCTAAAGCAGAGGCACTCACAGCAACTTGTCCAGGATCACAATGCCCAGGTGGATTTGGAATCTCTTCAGAGAAGGAGACTCCACAACCTCTCTGAGCAGCCGGCTCCAGCACCCTCACACCAAAGGAGTTTTTCCTCATCACATTCAGATGGAACCTTCCAGGTTCCAGTTTGTGCCTGTTGCCCCTTGTGTCCTGTCCCGGCTCCCAGCAGTCAGTCTGCATGCACCTGCAGATCCTAGAAATATCTGGCCTTTTTCCAGTGGGGATTAATTCACTCTGCACACACTCTGAATCAACTGGAAGCCATCTACCCACAGTTGGAAGTTGACAAAACCCACTGAATTATTTTATATGCATGCTGTCACAGCCTGCTTATAGACACACACACACACTTTACATGGAGATGGTAAAAAAAAAAAAAAGTGCAAAAGATTTTATGTCACTAAGCTGTTTCCTTAAGGCCCTAAGTGGCAAAGCCAGGGAGATCTACTATCAATTGGTTGTGCACAGATTGACTCAGGAATAACCAGGAAATGAAATCCTCCCAGAAGGAACAGTCATCGCTGTGCATTCTCACATGAAAAAGGACAAGGAGTAAAAGATAATCTTAAAGAACACATTTAGTCACAGACAATGAATTGTCCTGCTAAAACACTCTGAGCTGAACCCAATATAAAATGCCTGTTAACCTCACTACCTTAGTCACTCAGACTTGTTTTCTAACAGATGGGAAATGACCAACTCTGCCACTAGACCTCCATCGAGAAGCAGCTCACGGAAGAATGAATTTTTCTTGTGTTCAGCTGACTCAAGATGCTGCCATCTGATGAAGAATCAGTTTGCCCAAATACCACAGAGAAAACAAAGATGCTTTAACACTACTTCTGTGAACAATTTATGTCTCCAAATAGGGAATCAAAACAATCAAGAATCCCAGCGTGGTTGTGGGTGGAAGGGACCTCTGGGTCATCCAAGCCCCCTCCTAAAGTAGGGTGACCCGCAGCAGGTTGCCCAGAATCACAATGACCAGGGGGGTTATGAATCTCTCCAGAGAAAAGAGATTCCACAGACTTTCTGGGCCACCAACCCCCAGGCTCCAGCAACCTCACACCAAAGATGTTGAGATGGCAACCCAGCAAGTTCTAGTTTGTGCCCATTGATCCTCGTCCTGTCACTGGGCATCACTGAAAAGAGTCTGGCCCCATCCTCTTGCCCTCTGTACTTTTAGCTCTTGCTGAACACTGAGAAGATTCCCTCTTGAGAAGTCTGCTGTTCTCCAGGCTTAACAGTCCTAGGGCTCTCAGCCTTTCCTCCTCAGATGCTCCAGGCCCCTCAGCATCTTTGCAGCCTCCACTGGATTCTCTCCCAAGGTTCCCTCTCTTCAACTGGAACATCAAGAATTAGACCAGTACTCCACATGTGACCTCCCAAAGGAACATTCAAGGGGGAGGAGAACCTCTCTTGACCTGCTGGTCACACTCTTAAAACACCCCAGGAGACCACTGGCTTTCTTGGCCTTGTGAGCATGTTGCTGGCTTGTGGGGAGCTTGTTGTGCACCAGCACTCCCAGGTCCTCCTTTCCGAGGTCATCCCCTCACCTGTACTAGTGCAGAGGGTTGTTCCTCCCCAAGTGCAGGACTCTACCTTAGCCCTTATTGAACTTCATGAGTTTTCCCTCCACTCAGATCCCCAGCCTGTCCAGGTCTTCCTACGTTCCAAAGTCCTTATAAAAATTAGGAACCAATCATGGCAGCAGCATCAGCAGACTTCTCACAGCTTCACAGTTCAACTACAGATAAATCTTGAGGCCAAAGCCTGTGGCCATTCATCCAAGTGGAACAAGGCAGAAGGTCTACATTGACTACAGGCATAAGCAGAAGAGCAGGAACCCAGCAGAGCAGAGAGCAACTGCACATGCTCTGCTTCAATACACAAAGTAGAACTGCCAAAGAGAATGCAAACCTCTCCACGGCTTCAGAGCCTTTCAGCAGGGTGCCCCAGGGTGCTGTGGTGGTGTCACTGACACAATGATGTTTCACCATGTATATCTGGAAAAAAATGCTAGCTTCTGGGTAAGGAGCTTCATGTGTGAAAACACTGCACCCGGCTGGTACAGCAGCGAGGCAGCAGACTGTTGGAAGGCAACAGCAGCATGTGCCAAGCACCCTGCAGCATGCAAACCTCAGCCAGGAGACAGAGAGAAGCACCTCGATCTTCACAGTCCCACTGCTCTCACAAGGACATGTGGTCAGTGACTTAGGCAGGTTTAGACAAGTCGCTGAGCAAAGCTACTGAATGTGAACACAAACACTCAGCGTTATTTTAAATGCAGTACAGCCTACCAACCACTAACAGCTTCTTATGTGCACTTCTTTCTGTGCTAGGGGATGTTTAGATTGGATATTTGGAATTCCTTCTTTTCTGTCAGAGTGGTCAGGCATTGGAACAAGCTGCCCAGGGAGGTGGTGGATTCACCATCTCTGGAGGTGCTCAAGAAACGCGTGGACACGGCACTTGGGATGTGGTGGTAAGTCAGCGGTTGGAGTCTATGATCTTAGAGGGCTATTCCAACCAAAATTATCATCTGATGCTATGATGTATATTTAGTAAAGAGCTGCAGTGTTTTTCCACCTTTCAGCCCTACAGCACGATCTCCACTGTAATCGTGCCTAAAATTCCACGATTCGGGCACTTTGGCATAAAAGTGCCTAAAAATAAAGCAAGTACTTGCATGAGAGCAGCACTTAGCAGCTGAGAGAAATCAAGCCTCACATTTAAATTGTGCTTAGTAGAGCAGAATCAAATCTTTCTACCTGCTGAGCATCAGCTTCACTCACTGCTGTCTTCCTCATATCAGCAACAATTTAATATTTGGGCACAAATATGGAGCGGTGAATTTAATTAGTGTAAAACCATAAATATGGTGCAGTCATAACGAGTGGATAAAACAAACTTAAGACAACAAACGAGAAACCCTAAAAGGGGAATTAAATCAAAATAATAACATCTACATGCAGGAACTAATTAAAATCACACCAGGGAGAAGAGAAGCCTGTAGGTTATAATTGGTAGAATTTCTGCTCCTACACTTCTCCTGGAAACTGTTGGGTCACTGTGCTGGACAGATCACCCAGAAGGAATCTTGGTGCTGATGGACATGTTGTGTGGTACGTCACACAACAGAATGCCACACCAAAAGGTAACCCCAATGGATAAGCTGTGATGAGAACACCAGGCTGGAACTGTGTTGGTGCATCTGAGTAAATCCCAGTACCAATGCAGGATGAGGAATAAAGGGCTGGAGGGCAGTCCAGTAGTAAGGATTTGGGGGTGCTGGTAGGTGAAAAGTTGGACGTAAGACAACACTTGCAGCCCAGAAGCAAACCATACCCTGGGTTGCATCCCCAGCAGTGTGGGCAGCAGGTGGAGGGAGGGGATTCTCCTGCTCTGCTGAGACCTCATATGTAGTGCAGGGGTCACCTCTGGAGTCTTCAGCACAGCAGACAGGGAGCTGCTGGACTGGGGCCAGGTGAGGCCACAGCAATGATGGGAGTTGCTGGAAGTCCTCTGCTGTGAGGCCAGGCTGAGAGAGTTGTGATTGTTCAGCCTGGAGAAGGCTCTAGGGAGACCTTCTGGTGCCATTGCCTATGAAGGTGCTTCATGGAGAAACTTATTGCATTGGGAGAGAACTCTTGGCTGTCTCCTTACTGAGCGGTGTGCAACAATATCAGGAAGGGATAGTCAAACAAGGAGACCTCTGTTGTGGATCTAAATTTGCTCCGTTCCTTCCTTGCAAGCATCTCTGCCTGCATATGGCACATTCGAACACTCAGCTGCCGGCTCCATGCTGAGCCCTTCCCAGCTTCCATCCAAGCATTCAGCCACACACCTGCTGCCCTGCACTCCCACGGCTGCTGGCACTGGGACATTCCACTGCAGCACAGGCCATGGTGTGCAGGGCAGAAAAGGACCATGGAATAGTTTCTCAGCTGGGCTGGGCAGAGTGCTGCCCTGCAGCAATAGCCAGGGAAATCCACAGCAATGGCTGGCATGAGGAAAGGCTGTGTGTGGTGATCCCTCTGAAAGGCAGCTCTTTACCTCCTTGAGTTCTGAATTTTCCATCCCTTCAGAAGTCCCTCACATAGAGCCAGCAATACATGGGGTTTTCAGTCACCTTCCACAGACTCCTTTAAAACCATCCACATCATAGAACACAACTACTAAAGGTCATCCAGCCCAACCCCTCTGCAGTCAGCAGAGACATCTGCACTTAGCTCAGGTTGCTTAGAGCAATATCAAGCCTGACCTTGAATGTCTCCAGGGAGGGGGCCTCCATCACCTGCCTGGGCAACCTGTTCCAATGCTCCACCACCCTTATAGCAAGAACTTCTTTGTAAAATCTAATCTAAATCTACCCTGCTCTAGTTTAAAACCATTAGTCCTGTATCCTACTGCTACAAGCCAGAGACATCACATCTTAAAGTACTTCTGTGCTATAAACCCAACCACCTTTGCTTCCTTCTTTGTGACATTGAAATGGCTTTGACCTCATAGACTATATTTCAGGTGGTACATCATGTCATCTGCTGATGGTAAAATACACCCCATAGCTGGAGACCAAGCCACCTGATTATTCCCTTCTCAGCTAACTGCCTGTATTAGAGACAGGATTCCTTGATCTGTTCTGGCAAGGGGGTCAGGCTAAACGAGGTCACTTATTTTTCTGTGATTCTCTGATCTCCCCCTCACCCATCTGCTGCACTCACACGAAAAAAATGACAACTATCAAAGGCCTTGCAGAAATTTTAATGCCATCTACCTCTTCCCAAAAGACTTCTCCTGTAAAACTTTCATGCCTTAGTTTTCCAGCCTTGACAAATACCCCAGTCTTTATCCATTGACTGGTAAGTTCCAGCTGCTTATTGCCAGAAGCAAAAAAAATAAAAGGACAGAGTACTGCAGCACTGATTGCCCCTTGATGGTCCTGTGGGTCCCTTCCAGTATGAGACAGTCTATGATCATAGAATCACAGGTTAGAAAATACTTCTAAGATCATCAAGTTTGTGAGTGCCAACTGTCAGACTGCTACAGTGAATCAATGGCCTTGGGCTGGAAGGTCATCCAGCAGTCATCTACTCCAACATCCCCTGCAGTCAGCAGGGACATCCTCAAATAGATCAGGTTGCCCAGAGCCTTGTCAAGCCTCACCTTGAATATCTCCAGGGATGGGGCCCCAACTACCTCCCTGGGCAACCTGCTCCAGTGTTTCACTACCCCTCATAGTAAAGAATTTGTTCCTAATATCCAATCTAAATCTGCTCTTCTGTAGTTTGAAGCCACTGCCCCTTGTCCTGTTGAAGCAGACCTTTGTAAACAATCTCTCTCTATCCTTCTTGTAGGCTCCCTTTAAGTACTGGAAGGGGTACAGTATGGATCAGAAGAAAACCAGAGATGAGTCAGCATCACATATAGATACATGAACAGATGCACTTGATGATCAGAATGCAGAGTTTCTGCAGTGCAGAGCAACAGTTTTATAGGAGAAAGTCAATATTAATTTGCTGTTTGCACATGCAAGCAATTCCAGAATATACAGGTTCCTAACCCAGCATCACTAAGAATGATTAACATAGGTGGGTCAGAAAATGCAACAAAGCTAACATAAGGAAGTATAAAAAAAACAAAGAGATATTGCTTTATTTTAGCACTATTTTTTTTTCCCTCCCATTCCCTGCTAAACTTTCACAAAAACAAATGAAAACAAAACAAAACAAAAAAAACAAACCCTCAAACCAAACAAGAAAAAATAAACCAAACTAAAATCACAAGGTATTTAAGGTATTTCCAGCAGGATTCCTGGTTCTTAATGAAATGGAAGCTCTTTGGTGGATGAAAGACAAAGCTATCGTTTTATCCCAGTTTAATATCTTCCCTCCTTCTGGAAACTGATTAGAAAGTGGAATAGAAGTGAATGAATGTTTGCATTTGGGCAGAAAAAACCCCAAACATTGAATCTGCATAATGTTATACAGAACATAAAAGGCTTAGAGAAACCAAGTGATAGTAGATGAGTGTTTCACAGTACACAACATCATTTCAAGGAAAATGAGCACAAACTCTCCACAGAACATCTCTACCATACAAATTAGACTGGAAGTAATAACACTAATGGTTAGGATTTCTTCTTCTGACATATGTGAGGCACCAAAGCCAGTGGACAATAGAGAAGCATCACAACCACACAGAGTGACAAGGGGCCGGTGTAAATAACTAAATAATCCCTTTAATGGCATTGCTTTGTTAGAATTATTAAAATATCAGGTATTGTATTTCAGAAATCCTGACTGTGTGAGAGAAATGAAGGGGAGGGGAAAGAAGGAGGAAGGAACTTCTAAAAAAAAAAAAAAAAT
This sequence comes from Psilopogon haemacephalus, assembly GCA_013396835.1. Classification (NCBI taxonomy): domain Eukaryota; kingdom Metazoa; phylum Chordata; class Aves; order Piciformes; family Megalaimidae; genus Psilopogon; species Psilopogon haemacephalus. Next base: position 562,139 of record VWZI01006484.1, read on the forward strand.
CTGCTAAAAAGGGATAGCCCTAATGTTAGAAGAGCTATCTATTATTATGGCTACAGGATTTCTTCAAGAAGAAAAAGCTGCAGGATTGTGCTACAGGTTCTGATTTCTACACATAGATTGCCTCTGAAAAAAAATCACTTGAGCCTAGCAAAGCACATTGGGTGCCAACTGCTCCATCTCATCTGCTTGCACACACATCACTATTCTTACTACTCTTAAGCTAGACAAATGCTAAGTCCACATTTTATCTGAAATGGGTACTTCTAACAGGTTACAAATCTCTACTCTGCCCTAGTGAGGCCTCAGCTGGAATATTGCATCCAGTTCAAGAGGGACAGGGATCTACTTGAGAGAGTCCAATGCAGGGCCACAAGGATGGTGAAGGGGCTGGAACACTGCCTGATGAGGAAAGGCTGAGAGCCCTGGCGCTGGTTAGGCTGGACAGAAGACAGAGGGGACCTGACCAATGCATATAAATATCTGAGGGCTAGAGGTCAGGATGGAAGGGACAGGGACAGCCTCTGCTCACTTGCACCTTGGGATAGGACAAGGGACAACAGATGTAAACTACAGCACAGGAAGTTCTACCTCCACATGAGGAAGAACTTCTTTACTCCAAGGATCACAGCAACAGGCTTGCCAGAGAGGTTGTGGAGTCTCCTTCTCTGAAGACTTTCCAACCTTCTGGATGTGTCCTGTGCAACCTGTGCTAGATTCTTTGGTCCTGCTCTGGCAGAGGGATTGGACTGGAAGATCTCCAGAGGTCCCTTCCAACCCCTAACATCCTGTGATCCTATAGTTTTTCTCATTCTGATTTTCTAATGATGAAACAATATTTTGGGGGAATAAAAAAATCTGATGGAACAGAATAGTCTCTTATCTTTCTCTTCCCCCCTAACATTTGAATACTTTATGTTGCATAAGAGGTCTTATCATCAAGCAGCTTATCCTTATTTAGCAATACCAGTGCTATTTCCTCTTTTTTATTTTTTTGCAATTTAATATTGCTAGTGCTGAGCCCAGGGCCAAATTATTACATGACTAAATAAAAACGCAAAGACCCCTGAAGCGATTTCTTACAAATAATAATAGGAAGACATAGATTAATTATTTTTTTTTCCTGAAACTATTCCCTCCAGCACAGTCCAAGGTTATTTTATAGAGTCACAGAATGGTTTGAGTTGGAAAAGACCTCAAAGATCATTTTGTTCCAACTCCCCTGCAGTGGGCAGCATGCATTTGCAGCCCAGAAAGCCAACCAGATCCTGGGCTGCATCAGGAGAAGTGTGGCCAGCAGGTCAAGGGAGGTGATTCTCACCCTCTACTCTGCCCTGCTGAGACCCCACCTGGAGTACTGCATCCAATTCTGGAGCCCCTATTACAAGGGGGATGTGGACATGCTGGAGTGTGTCCAGAGAAGGGCCACGAGGATGCTCAGAGGGCTGCAGCACCTCTGCTGTGAGGACAGACTGAAAGAGTTGGGGCTGTTCAGTTTGGAGAAGAGGAGGCTCCCAGGTGACCTTATTGTGGCCTTCCAGTATCTGAAGGGGACCTACAGAAAAGCTGGAGAGGGACTTTTTAAGCTATCAGGTAGTGACAGAACTAGGGGGAATGGAGCAAAGCTGGAGGTGGGGAGATTCAGATTGGATGTGAGGAGGAAGTTCTTCACCATGAATGGTGAGAGCCTGAAATGGGTTGCCCGGGAGATGGTTGGGGCCACTTCCCTGGAGGTGTTTGCAGCCAGGCTGGATGAGGCTCTGTCCAGCTTAATCTAGGGTAGGGTGTCCCTGGGCATGGCAGGTGGGTTGGAACTAGATGATCCTTGTGGTCCCTTCCAACCCTTACTGATTCTATGGTTCTATCTTCCACTAGACCAGGTTGCCCAAGATCTTGTTCAACCTGGCCTTGAAGACCTCCAGGCAGTGTTGTCATCCAATACCTACAATGTCTGCAGGAAGAAGGACCAAACAAGTATCTATTGAACAAGGAAGCTTGAAAATACAACTTCAAGCCCACAGCATCAGGTTTCTCAAGTACTCTTTGCAAATCCAACCCCAATTAGGACACTGCTCCAGTTGTTAGACTCTAATGACGCATTGCAATAATCATCATCGGCACAAATACCCTAATTTAAAAGCAATTAGGAGGCCACATCATTTGTAACAGAACATTTTGAATGTATCTGAAATCTGGCTGTGCCTTGTAGTTTGGAGATTTAACACTTCAACAATATTTTAAGCACTTAAAAAAAAAAAAAAAATTGTTACCCCAACCTGTAAAGATCAGCTGTTGTTTCCAAAATCAAAGCTTCCTTTTCTAGCTCTGGAAGCAGGTTTGCTATTGGAAAATCACTTTCCAAAGAAAACTGAGCAAGTATTCTGTGCACAACGTATTCAAGGAAAAAAAAAAAAAAAAAGGATAAATGTCTGTTTCCAGCCTGATTTAAACAGCTACATTTAAGAGGTAATATGCCCAGACTATGCCTTTCTTTATAGGAAAGGATGTGGTTGTCACTACAGCTCATAGAAAACAAACATTAAAAAAAAAATAAAAAAGAAAGAAGAAACTTTAGGGGTGACCCTTCACGGTACACAGAAATTCAGTAATTCAGCACTGAAATGACAGCATTAAATGAGGGTGATGGAACACTGAATAGGTTGCCCAGAGAGGTGGTGGAGGTCCCATCCCTAGATACATTCAAGGTCAGGTCTGGTGGGGCTCTGAGCAATTTCATCTAAATGAGAATGTCCTTCCTTGCTGCAGGGGGTTTGAACTAGATGATCTCTAGAGGTCCCTTGCAACACAAACCATTCTGTGGCTCTATGACTATAATTGATAGCAACTGATAGTTCCCAGCTCCAGAAGTGCACACCAGAACCCTACCTTCCACACTTAGTTCTTCACTTGAAAACTGGGTTTCTGTTCTACAACTCACACCCACAGCACACCTTGTCTTTTAAAAATAGATTTGTTTTTTACTTATTTTTAGCTTCCACTAGATAAGGTAGCTATATATACACCAAAACATGCCGCACTTTACCTACAAGGTTGATCCAGATCCCTTCAAAATCCTTAGAACATAAATCACATAAACCCAGCATGGTGGAGTTAAAAGAGACCTCTAGAGATCATGAAGGCCAACTCCTCTGGCTAAAGAAGGGGCACCCACAGCAGCTCGCCCAGGATCACAATGGCCAGGTGGGTTTGGAATCTCTCCAGAGGAGACTCCACAGCCTCTCTGGGCAGCCTGCTTCAGGGCTCCAGCACTCTCACACCACTTAAGTTCTTCCTCTGGTTCAGATGGAACCAGACTGTGGCTTGCCAGTCAGTAACCACTGCCCCTTGCACTGTCACCAGGCACCACAGAAAAGAGGCTGGCTCCATCCTCTTGCCTCCAACCCTTTAGCTCTTGCTGAGCATTGTTCAGGTCTCTCAAGCTGCTCTTCTCTAGGCTCAACAGCCCCAGAGATGCTCCAGACCCCTCAGCATCTTCAAAGCCTTCAGTGGACTCTCTCCAGTAGTCCCTTGTCTCTCTTGAACTGGTGCACCCAGAACTGCAGAGCTCTGCAGAACTCTATCCCCATTAGGACAGAGTAGAGGTGCAGGGGAACCTGCTTCATCCTGCTGGACCTCCTCTGAATGCACTCCAGACCATCAGCCTACTTGGCCACAAGAGCACATTACTGGCTCATGAGAAACTTCTTGTCCACCAGCACTCCCAGGTCGTTCTTCCCAGAGCTGCTTTCCAGCAGGTCACCCCCTCACCTATACTGGTGCAGGGGGTTGTTGCCCAGATGACTTTTAGGCTATTGCAGGAAAAGCGAGTCAAACACTACAAAGCGAGTCTAAAGAGTGTTGCCTTTTCAGTTAGAAAATAGTATGTATTGTTCTATACAAAATGTGTTATTTCATACAAAATTGTGTGGATCCTGTGTTTTAGCAGAATTGCCAGACATGGTTAAAGCAGATGGAGAGACAGCATCAGTGCTCTGCAACTCTTTTCACTGCCTGCAACGCTGACAAAATTCTAGAATCCAAAACTCTCTGCAATGTAGAGCAACTAATGGCTAACAAAGATTTTATTATGGCATAAAGGTATTAAGCTATGACTCTGTTCAGATGTGGCAGATGGGCTTTGCCCTGCTCATGAGGTTAATGGATCATCTCACATGATAACCTGCTGGAAGAATTCTGAAGGACATGCAACCTTTGCTGCTCCTCTTAATGCTTCCAAGTTCCTATTAAAGAAACAATGACAAAAACCTCTTTGCAGGTACCTCTGACATTACCAGACCTAAATAAATTAACGCAGCTGCCAATCTGTTGTGCTACATGAAACCATGTCATGGATTAAAGCCACCTTGCTGATGCACATCCTTAGGCAATTTCACCTTCTGTGACACCAGGAAGACCTCACACACCAGAACAGCTCCCGCTACATGCGGCGAGCTCTCTTAGGAGCTACTCCAAAATAGCAACATTAATAATACAAGCAGAGCACAAGCACATCTTCCACAGAAAAAGGTCCTGCAAAAGCAGGAGACGGGTTAACCACCAAAAGGAAAAGTGTGGAAGTATTCCCATTTTCCCAGAGTGAACTCCTCCCTTGCAAGCACAGATGTCCTGTAGCATTGGACCAGCCTGCCCAGGGAGGTGGTGGAATCACTATCCCTGAAGGTCAAAAAACATGTGGACGTGACACTTGGTGATGTAGTATAGTGGCCAAGGTGGTGTTGGGTTGATGGTTGGACTCGATCTTAGAGGGCTTTTCCAACCACAACAGTTGTATGATTCTATAAAACATTATGCATCTACCTACAGCATTTACAAAGATTGCTATTTTAAGGCTAAGCTATGACATACAAACTGAGTTCACTGCCCTGGCATAGCTTCCTCTCTCTCCATTACTTGCACACTGCCTGCTTTCTTCATTCCAAGTGTCCTGTACAGAACTCTTGCTGCTTTCATTAATTGGGTTTCTGCAGACTGGAGAAGAGTTTGTGCTGCTGGGAACCCTAAGAAGATTCCGATAATACTTTACCTCAGGAAGCTGAGAATGTGCATTACCCTAAAGACATGCATACTTTAACACGGCCAGAACTTGCCTGGAGTTAAACCTATCAAACCACCTACATTTCAAAAACATCCTGAGCTCCAGCATTGCTCCCCCTTGATAAAAAGTACATTCCAGAAAGCTGCTGAGCTGACTCATACACTCGACTGAAATCTAGACTGAATAATCCTCCTTTGAAGCTGGTAGTTGAATGTTGACTCAGAGTTTTTCAAATCCATAGACTACCATGCAAATTAATAAAAGATTTGATTAACGTGACTGCGCAAAATTATTTTTATGCACTATTCCACTTCTAGAGAGTCAACGGAAGAATGAGAAATAATTTTGCATCATTAAGGGGATTATCAGATTCAAAATATTTTAGTACTGTGGAAAGAAACGAAGGATAGAACATGAGAAATAAAAGGTATGGCATTGTTAAAGGTGTCAAAATGCCCTGGCAGGTTACAGAGAACAACTGGAGAGAGTCCAGTGAAGGCTACAAAGATACTGAGGGGCCTGGAGCATTTCTGTGAGGAGGAAAGGCTGAAAACCCTGGGGCTGCTGAGCCTGCAGAAGAGCAACCTGAGAGGACATCTCCTCAGTGCTCAGAAAGAGCTGAGGAGTGGGGTCAAAAAGATGGGGCCAGGCTTTTCTCTGTGGTGCTCAATAACAGGACAAGAGTCAGGAATTTAGAAGGTTCCATCTGAACCTGAGGAAGAACTTTGGTGTGAAGGTGCTGGAGCCATGGAGCTGGCTGCCCAGAGAGATTGAAAAGCCTCCTTCTCTGGAAAGATTCCAAAGCCATCTGGCCATCGTGATCCTGGGCAAGCTGCTGTAGGTGTCCCTGCTTTCGCAGAGGGGTTGGACTAGATGACCTCCAGAGGTCCCTTCCACCCTACACCAGGCTAGGATTCCGTTTAAAACAACTATCCCATCACTGCATCTCTGCCCTCTTTCTTCTCTTCAGCTGTAGGAGTTATGACACCTTCCCTTTCTATTTTATTTCTGCTTTCTTTTTTTTTTTTTTTTAAATCTGAGTACTAACTGGAGGCAAAATATTCAAATGTCAGTGACTCAAGTCTCCATAACTGAAACTGGCAGATTTTGAATAATTAAGGTTGAGGTACTAAAAAAAAAAAGACAACTTCCCTACAACTGATCAACACAGCCATTGATGTTGGAGCTGTACTCAGAAATCAGAAACAGAAGTTCCTAACACTTGGCTGTTGAAATCTGAATAATTGCCATATGCTGTGTGGGGAAAATACATGCAAATATATCATGTGCAGCATAAGCAGATCCTGCCATACCCTTGTCTGTGTGTCTTGTCTTTTTCCTTTCATGTATACATGGCTGAAGCCAGTGGTTAATCTTCCCTAAGTTGCAGACATCTTTCAGTGCCACCAGATTTGGTTAGCATCAGTAGCTCACCCAATTTATGCTTCTAAGGAGATTTTTCTGAGCTTGAGGAACCCAAAGACAACAATTACTGGTAAATGGAACACATTGTACCTCCTTCTCACTTACTGCTATCACCGCACAGGAGCCAGATGCAGGAACCTCCACCCCTGTGGTTTAAACGCTTTGGGAAGGTCGAACCTGAGCTTCCACACAGCATGTGGCAACATGTCATGTAAGTTTTCCTAAGCACAACATATGGGAATTGCAACTGACCTAATTGTACATTCTCAGCCAAAAAAAAAAAAAAACAAAACCTACCCAAAAACCAAAAAACAGTTTTATTAGGGTAGTTATTAGCAAAATTGCTCCGAGCAAAGCCATAGGCTGTAGGAAATCAAATACCAAATTGTCCTACTGGAAAGTACCTGCAACACTCTACTGCTCATCACTGCCACCAGCTTTCTAGCCTGTGGTGCTTGCTACAGTCCAGTCATTTAGAGGTTACATAGAACATCAGCAAAACAATTAAATTTCCTACATCATATCTAGATAAAAGCAAAAAGGCCAAAGCCAGGAAACCTCACATTTCTAATATCTTTGACTTGGTTGTATGAACTAAAAAAAAAATAAAAAAAAAGGAATCCTCAAAAAAAACCTAAATTACCACAGGGCATACTAATAAGAGACTTCACTATCATTTTTATAGCTCTCCACTTGTTGCTGTTAAAGAACTCAGGGATAAATTATCTAGAAGGGGAGGAAAGGAAAAAAGGTGAGAGTGGACTTACTGGAGCAAGTCTGACAAAGACCTATAAAGATGATTAAGGGAGAAGAACATCTGACAAACCTCAATGAAGTGAGACTGTTCATCCTGGAAAAGAGAAGGTCAGGGTGGATCTTATAAATTCTTATAAGCATCTGATAGGGTAAAACTCACACCTTGAATAGTGTCCAGTTTTGGGCCTCTTGCTCCAAGGAGGACATTGAAGTGCTGGAGCATGTCCAGAGAACAGCAACAAAGCAGGTGAAGGGTCTGGAGAACAGGGCTGGTGAAGAGAGTCTGAGGGAGCTGGGGTTGATTGGAGAACAGAAGGCTGAGGGGAGACCTCATTGCTCTCTACAACTCCCTAAAAGGAGGCTGGAGCCAGGTGGGGGTTGGTCTTTTCTCCCCTGTATCAGGTGACAGATCTGAGGAAATGGCCTGAAATTGCTCCAAGAGAGGTTCAGGTTTGATATCAGGAAAACATTCCTAGAAGAGTGGTCAGGCTGCCCAGGGAGATGGTGGAATCACCTTCCCTGGAGGTGTTCAAGAGGCATGTGGACATGGCACTTTGGGACAGAGTTTAACCCTTGTAGTGGTGTTAGGGTGATTGTTGGACTTGGACATCTTAGAGGTCTTCTCTAACCAAAACAATTCTATGATTCAATAAGATGGAGCCAGATCCTTCTCAGCACTGAGCAGTGAAAGGAAATAAATACATGACATGTGCAATGCAGTTTTGCATAATTTGGAATGACTCTTTGCCTACTAAGGAGTTAAAAATATTGTGTACATCATCTCTGCTGACATGACAATGCAATTTGAACTCAAAGTTCACTTCAAAAATGGAAAGGTTGTGTTTACTCTGTGCTTTTACAGCATCTAGCACAGGTTGTGTTTCTGGCACAAAAAAAAAAAAAAATCAAGCTCCTGCACATCATGAGGATACAAACCAGTCACAATAGAAAAAAAAAACACATGGAGGACAAAATATGATCAGAAGGTGTCAGAGCAGCGCAGAGTCTGAGAGTAAACAAAGTGTCTGAGCATAAGCAACCTCTTCTCTAGCACTAAGCACAGCTTTAAATTTCCCATATCAGATCACTCTGCCACATGGTTGGTATTATTTTAAACATTTCTCATTCATTAGACCAATTGAGTCAGAGCAGATACAGCACAGATGCAAATGCAGTGGATGTTTCAGGATAAGGACTACATGTTTAATTATATTAATCAATGATATGGACAGAGAGACTGAGGGCACTCTCAGCAAGCTTGCTGGTGATATAAAGTTGAGTGCTTCAGCTGACATGAGTGCAGGATGGGATGCCATCCAGAGGGATGCAGACAGGCCAAAGAAGTGGGCTCAGGAGAATCTCAACAAGGCAAAGCGCAAGGTCCTACACCCAGGTCAGGGCAATCCTCATTATTAATCCAGGCTGTGGGATGATGATAGAGAAAGCAGAACAGGGCTTGAGGGTGCTGGTGGATGAGAAGCTGGAGCTGAGCCAGCAATGTGCACTTGCAGCCCAGAAGGCCAATAGCATCCTGGGCTGCATCAAAACAAGTGTGGCCAGCAGGTCAGGAGAGATGATTCTGCCCCTCTGCTCTGCTCCAGTGAGATCCCATCTGGAGAACTGTGTCCATCTCTCAAGCCCTCAACAAAGGAAGGACATGGACCTGATGGAGAGGGTTCAAAGAACAGCCATGAAAATTATCAGTATTGGAGCATTTCTTATGACAGGCTACGAGAGTTTGGGTTGCTCAGTCTGGAGAAGAGAAGGCTCCAGAGAGATCTTAGAGCTACATTTCAGTACGTGAAAGGGACCTACAGGAAGGCTGGGGAGAGACTGTTTAGAAGGGCTTGTAGTGGTAGGATGAGGAGCAATGGTTTGAAACTGGAGCGGGACAGATTTAGGTTGGACATTAGGAGGAAGTTCTACACAATGCAGGTACTAAAACACAGGAACAGGTTTCCCAGGGAGGAGACCTCATCCCCAGAGACATTCAAGGTCACACTTGATAGGATCCTGAGCAACCTGATCTAGCTAGAGATGTCCCTGTTTACTGCAGAAGGGCTGGACAAGATGACCTTTGAGGGTCTCTTCCAACCTGGTACATTCTATGATTCTTCTTCTTAATGATTTGTGTCAATGACTGTGTAAAAGAAAGGAGGTTCCTCTCTTTAAAGGGAGGCTATTTTCAACACCATGTCTTTAACCTTCTTCTTTTAAATACAGTTATCTTAAGGAATAATTTGCTGAGAACATAGCTCATGTTCTTCTGGCCATGAACCCTGTTTAGATCTAAGGGAAGTGGAAATGTACTGAGCATCTACTCAGCACAACTCTGAATACAATCTCTCAAATATCTGAGGCAGCTTCGTCCCCATTCTGCTCCAACAGCTGCAACTGAGTAAGCAACTTGTGTACAGAGATTTTTAAAAATCACTTAAGGAGGTGGACAGATACTGCTATAGAAGATTTGTTGCCCTTTCTTTAATTTTTAATCAACAGAACCATAAACAGAAGTGACTGCATTTCATTTTTTTTCTCCCACAGATTCTTTGGGAGCTACAATCTGCCCTTTCATAAGAATAAAGAAATCATTTCCACTTCTCCCAGGTGTTCCTGTTCTAGTTTTTAACAAGCAGCTCTTCATCACTGCTAGAGATCATCTTAACCTGGACAGATGCTTCTGTCAGACTGACCAAGGCTTAAACAGGGCTTCAGTGACTCAAAATGGTCATTCAAATATTTGTTTCCTGCTCTGCTGTTTGTGTCCAGCTCCTGTAACATAAGCACTCTGAAATCCTCCAACATTATCAGCAGGTCTGCTGCTTATTCATTTTCCCCCCTAATTGAAGAACAGCATGTACCAAAAAGGCAATTTATTTTTCTTCATTCACTGCAACTCTAATGGATTGTTCAGAAATTTATAAATTATTATATTAGTGAATTGAATATCATTATATATTAGTAGTGTGCAAATTACGATACAATTGAATGTTATTGATGGAAAGACTAAAATAAACTAAACTGGGATGGAGTCTTCATTCCCAATAGGCAAAGCAAAGTAGCCCCAGGTAGCACTAGGATAAGAGGCAAGGGTTTTTAAACTAGAGCAGGGTAGATATAGATTGGCTGTTAGCAGGAAGTTCTTTACAGTGAGGTTGGCACATTCTTCTTTACAACAAGGTCCAGAATAACCATGCAATAATCAGTGCACATCACCTTCATTCACTCACAAGTGGGAATTTGTTCAGCTTCATAAGAGAGGTGATTTCTCTTTGGAAAAAAAAAACAAAACAACCACAATTTCTTATCTGTATTTTAAGGAAATGGATGTTCTAGAGCAACCTCTGAAGGAAATCTCACAGATCTCATGCAAATTGCTGCTGAAGCCTGTATCTCCTGATTTCAGAAGGGTGACTAGAAAAAGAATCTCTGGGTGTTTAGTAATCATTGAAGATGTGATTTTCTTACTGTTGTATATTTACTGAAGCACCTTTGGATTTGCTGATTTTTCAAATGTAAAGTTTTCTGCAGTTCTCTGATAAGAGAGGCAGAGAATAAGGTGGCAGAAGTAGTTATCAAAGCCCTACTGTGTCAGCCCCATTGCAATACAATAAAATCATGTTACAAACTATTCACCCACCTCATTCTTGGAGCTGAATGATTTCTACTCCGAGAAACAGGCACAGAACTGAAAGTTTCTGCACAATTTAAAATGGCCTAAAGTCTATTTCTGCATTGCAGAGAATTTATCATCTCTAAGTCTTCAAGTCTGTCGTCCCAATCCCATTTTGTCACTTGAACAGGATTAATGAACATAGTAAACATAATATAGAGGATGTAGAAGATTTACTTATGCCAGAGTAAATCCAGCACAAAGCAAACCCATCGTGGCAAAGCACTTGCAGAAAGAGACCTTATCAACACTGACATAATTATCATAGCTGGAGATTCATTTCTGTTTTGTCCAAGCCTGTTATCAAGTGCAATCACTGACAAAGCATCAAACTTCCACCTATTACACTCATAATTAAAATGACTCTGTGAACACCACAGCCATTAATTAAACTGCATAGCGGGGGGGGGAAAAAAAGAGTTGATTAGTGGCCATGTTTTTTCTTCTGAGGTACCTCCTTCCCTTTTGTAGAGATCTGTAAAACCTTGCCCATTTCTAAACGACTAGCTTACAAGGACTCAGGCAATCTATCTGCAACCTGCTCTAGCCACACCTGTTTTAGCAGGGGGGTTGGACTAAATGAACACAAGAAGGACATGGAACTGTTGAAGCAGGTCCAGAGGAGGGCACAAAGATACGAGAAGGCTGGAGAACCTCCCCTGCAGGGACAGGCTGAGACAGCTGGGGTTGTTCAGCTTGGAGAAGAGAAGGCTCCAGGGAGACCTCAGAGAAGCCTTCCAGTACCTGAAGGGGGCTACAAGAATGATGGGGAGGGACTTTTGACAAGGGCTTCTAGTGACAGAATGAGGAGAGACAGACTGGATATTAGAAAGAAATTCTTTACAATGAGGCTCATAAAACTCTGAAACAGGCTGCCCAGGGAGGTTGTGGATGCCCTCTTTCCTGGAACCACTGAGTATCTCAGCATTTCTTTGAGAAGACATCAAGATGTCTTCCCCAACAATATTTACAGTGGAAAGATTAATTTTCTTTTTGAATGCTTAAAAAGAAACATTTTGGCCTTGACATCTTCTTTAGTGCTCAACCTATGACTTTGTGTTCAAAACTTGTCTTTTGAACTATCACATCTCACAGCATCAGTCACCTCTCTCCTTGTTCTCTCATGGCATTTCGGTGCTGCCCAAATGATCAAGACAAAGGCATTTGCCCAAGCTCTTTGCTAATCCCATTCTGCAGCAGCAGATGATCCTCAAAGTTTGCAGCAGCTCTGTGCTTTTAGGAGGGAAAACAAGCAAGACTTCTCAGCATTCATCTGCTTTGCTGCCCTGGTTAAATTGAGTTTGAGAGCAATCAAAGCAGTCAGCAGCTACACAGCCCTTGTAAACAACTTCAGCAAGCAATTACAGTCCCTTCTCCCAAGCATGGAGGAGCTCAGACTTTCCAGCCTATTTTAAATTCTTTCCTGACCCCAATTTCAGAAGTAACAATCTAAACTTGGGACTATGAAGACTCCTTCATATGCATTCAAAATTCTTTTCTAAGTCTCTTGTATCATAGGCCAGCTGTTTCTTCCAAATGTGTTTAGAAGTGCAACCCACTGGAACATATTTACTGGTAATAAGATATATTTGCTCAAGCTGAGCATCACTGACAGCTCATAACGTGAAATAAACGTTATTTTTTTTTTTTCTGCTGAGTGGGTTTTGAGGCCAAAATTGGTGGAGATAAAAAAATAAGTATAAAGACAAAAGAAAAGTAACCTTCTGCAATAACCCACGAATATATGTTTGAATTCACTACTTTGCTAGCAAAATGTAATTTCTCTTTTCTCTCTCAAGCACAGATTGATTATACTTAGTATTTATCACCTCTCCTTCTCCGTTTCTTGCCTGAAATATTCCTCTCCCACAGTCTTCGTGAGGACACAGACTATTTCATGAATGTTTTCTTCAAGTACAGAATCAGCAGTGAAAAATACATGGGAGTAAAGAAACAGTCATCTGACCTTTGCAATTTGACAAGTGACAAGAGAAAATGCCCTCAAGATGCAGCAGGAAGGGGTTAGTTTGGATATTAGAAAAAAAATTATTTCCTGCAAGAGTGGTCAGACATTGGAACAGGCTGCCCAGGGAGGTGGTGGAGTCACCATTCATGGATATGTTCAAGAAACCTGTGGACATGGCACTTGGGGACATGGTTTAATGAGCATGGTGGCATTCATTTGATGGTTGGACTCTATCTTGGAGGTTTTTTCCAAACAAAAGGATTCTCTGATTCTATGAAGTTCCATCTGCATAATTTTCAGTGAGGTTTCTGTCTTACATCTTTACACAACTGCCGGGATTAACTTTTGGATACCTTTCCCTGAAGTTCTATCCAATGTTTTATGCCAACCCAATTTTTCTTCCAAGTGCAGATGCCTTTTCACCAACGTTTTAGAACATACATAGCAGAAGTAGAAATTAGTATCACCCACAATTAAATGTGCTGTTAGCAGTGACAGGCAAGCAGTTTTGGAAACAACCACATTCATCTCATTGAAACCTGCCTTTGAGTACCCTGGATATTATTAAGTAGATTATCAATCAAATGCTGACATTAATTAGGAGAACAAGCAGTATAGAAAGGCTAAAACAGCCTCCTGGCACTGGTATCAAAAAACTGTCTTCTGAAAAAAATAAGTTAATGGAATTGTAGCTTGACTAGTGCAAAAGCAAGCTTGCCTAGTAGAGCCTGAGGGAAAAAAAAAAAAACAGTTAAGAGAAAAATCACAAACTTCTGTTTTATCTTCCTTGAACACACTAATTCCATACAGTAACAGACCTTGCAGGTTCCAGGACTGTTGTGTTTAGGAATTGGTCATATTTCCTAGGTTTGTCATCAAAACAACTACTAAAACAGCTCATGATGCTGTGATACCATCCCTTTAAGTCACACACAAGCACAGCAAGACATCAATGCACAGCTAAACCTCTAGGGTGACTTCTGCACCTACCCAGAGTATCGCTTTAAATAGATTACTGTACTGGTGAAATGAACCAATCGTGTTAAATATCATAGAATCATAGAACATCAGGTTGGAAAGGACCTTGAACAACCCTGTGGGAAAGGACTTAGGGATGCTGATGGCTGAGAAGCTGGATGTGAGCAGAGTGTAAGCTTGAAGCCTAGAATGCCAATGGCATCCTGGGCTGCATCAAAAGCTGCACTGCCAGCAGACTGAGTGAGGTGATTCTGCCACTTTGTTCGGGTGAGATCTCACCTAGAGCACTGCGTGCAGCTATGGAGCCCTCAATATAGGAAGGACATGGACTTGATGAAGCAGGTCCAGAAGAGGGCCACAAAAATGATCAGGGAGTTGGAGCAGCTCTGCTACAAAGATGGGCTGAGGGAGCTGGGGTTGTTCAGCCTGGAGAAGAGGAGGCTTGGGGAAGACCTAAGCAGCCTTCCAGTACCTGAAGGGGGCTACAAGAAGGATGGAGACAGACTGCTTGCAAAGGCCCCCAGTGACAGGACAAGGGACAGTGACTTCAAACTAGAGAAGAGCAGATTTAGATTGAATGTTAGGGTAGCAGAACACTGGAACAGATTGCCCAGGGGGGTGTTTGGGCCCCATCCCTGAAGATATTCAAGGTGAGGCTCAACAAGGCCCCGGGTTACCTGATCAAGTAGAGGCTGTTCCTGCTGACTGTGTTGGAGGTTGGACTAAAAGACCTTTGGAGCTCCCTTCCAACCAAGACCATTCTTCGACCATCTGGCTCAACCTTTCTGGCAAGAGCAGAGTTGAAATGAGCTGGCTCAGCACCCTGTCAAGCTGAGCCTTAAAGCTGTCCAATGTAGGAGAATCCACTACTTCTCCTGCCAGATTACTCCAGTGTCTTGAGTTCTCATGGAGAAATATTTTCTTTTGGAGTCCAATGGGAATCTCTGCAGCAGTAACTTGTCCCCATCACTCCTTGTCTTTTCCATGGGACTCCTTATACAAAGGGAGTCTCCAGCCTCCTGGCAGTTACCCTTTATGTACTGGTACATGATAATATGCTCTTTCCTTGGTTTTAAGCCAAAGACGAGATGAGCCTTTTTAAAAATTATTATTTTTAAAGCAAATATTTTTTTTCCACCCATTTAGAGCCTTTTTGACAGCTTACATTAGCATCTGAAGCATATAATATACTTTTTGCATAAGGGAAAAATACTGGATTAAAAGATATATATGTCACTACAAAGGAAACTAACAAATTGTTCCAAAAGTGGATGGAAGTGTGCCTCCTTACATTCTTTATGCTGGAATAACCATAGTACTAACCAGGCTACACTGTTGTCTGAGTTTTAGAACTAAAAATCAAAAGGTGCCCACTCTTATGACAGTGCCTTTAACATAATCAGCTCCTCTACACACCTTCACACATTTTAGCCATGTAGGAAGCAATTTAGTATTCAGGATTATCAGTAAAAGCAGACAACCTACAATTTGCTCCAGACAGTAACTCCTAAACAAACTGCCTGGGAGGCTGGTAAAAGTCGTGCATATATTATACAGGTCAGTGCATGAAACTGCCTTATTTTAGATAACCTTTACACTGGCTTTCAGAGAGCCCAAAGGGACTACCAGCTAATGAGACAAACTAAGACATCAGCAGAATGGGAGAGGTACATGCAGAGCAAAGATGATGTCTTTAGAGTCTGAAACAACATTTTTCTACACCACCCAACTTACAAATAGCACAGAAAATAAGTTTTATTAGGTCAGGTTATCATCATTCATTATTTTACTAACCTGATTTTGATCATCTGCTCTGTGCTCAAGACTGTTGGTTGTAGACAGTCCAAGAAAAATGCACTGTGATCCACCTGAGCACAAACATTACAGGGAGCTGCTCTTCTCTCAAGATAAAATTGGATACGTATTTTGCAAGCCATTTAGTTAAGGTAACTGATTGTTACTAGCATGCAGAATCTGGAAAGAAGCTATGAAAATCCAGTTTGTAGCCTGTTAGTGGTAGACTGCTGTGAAGGACTAGAAATTACACCTCTCAGCTTTATTTTAGATTACTGAAAAAAAACCATATTTTCCCCTTGCAACAATAGCTTCTCCACACAGAGCTTCTCACAGGTTAGCCTGCAAACTGCCTCAGAAAAATAGCTGCAGCCTGTTCATGGCAGAACCTCCACTGATGAGCTGTGATTTCCCAGGTATACCAGAAGCAAACAGCTTCCCTGTGGTCTATCTACTGTTGCTTAAAGAATAAAACAAGCAGGGAAAAAAAAAAAAACCAAACAAACAACTAAATCCATCACTATAACATACCTTTAGAAAAACAAACAAGCACACAACACTTCTACTTTGGCTGCTTGATCACTGCTGTGCTCTAATAGAGGTGCAAAGGACTTCTCTCTTAAGTGCCCAGCTACCACCACAGTGCAAGAAGGATGCTGAGGTGATAGAGCAGGTCCAGAGCAGAGCAACAAGCTGGTGAAAGATCTGGAAAACAGGTCTGGTGAGAATCAGCTGAGGCAACTGGGACTGATCAGCATGGAGTAAAGGAGGCTCAGGGGAGACTTCTTTGCTTTCTACAACTACATGAAAAAAGATGGGAGCTGGTGTGGGGTCAGTCTTTTCTCTCAACAGATAAGAAGAAAGAGTCTCAAGTTGCACTAGGGGAGGTTTAGGTTAGATATGAGGAACAATTTCTTCCCAAAAAGGTTGTCGAGCATTGGAAGGGACTGCCCATGGCAGTGGTGTCCCTGGAGAGGTTTCAAAGCCATGAAGATGTGGTGCTGAGGGACATGGTTTAATGGTGACCTGGTAGCACTGGGTTAATAGTTGAATTGATGATTTTAAAGGCCTCTTCCAAGTGCATCGATTCTATGACTCTATGTCAAAAGTCATCCTGCCAGTTCTTACTCTTCCATCTCTCCAAATAACACAAGGAGGCTACAAGGAGAAATACAGGACCCGCACTGGCATCTTTAAGCACAAAGAGCAAGAGGAATTTTCTCCAAAACAGGAAGATGAATAATTTAAATCTTGTATGAGAGCCATTCTAAAAGTTAATGACTCCCTGCATCAATGTCTATATGAGCTACAAACAAACTGCTCTGTTGTTTTTTCTGAGGTATGAAGGTGTGAAGATGGTAACTGCAATTCATGTAAGAAAAGAAAACCAAAATATAAGCCAAAGATGACAGAAGTTTATCAAGAGTAGAGAGAGAAGCCAAACCAGAAAAGTGGAATTGTTTTGATTGGGAAAGCCCTTTAAGATCATCAAGTTCCAACAATTCTCTAACCCTGCCACATCTGGTGCTAAACCACATCCCTCAGCACCACATCTCTGGTGCTGCTGAAGTGAAGGATGACCCTCAACA
The DNA here is from genome assembly GCA_013396835.1 of Psilopogon haemacephalus. Lineage (NCBI taxonomy): Eukaryota > Metazoa > Chordata > Aves > Piciformes > Megalaimidae > Psilopogon > Psilopogon haemacephalus. The sequence continues at coordinate 579,373 of VWZI01006484.1, forward strand.
CACCCAGCCTGGGACTACAAAAGGGAATCACTAAAGAATTTGCCTGATCTCCACAACCAAGGCACAGAATTAATTTGTTTCAAGCTCTGCCTTTTTCCAAATTTCCACTAAATACTGCACTTGCTGATACTTCAGAGAGGAAAACTGAGTTAAGCCCCTTAACTGTAGATGTTAATCTGACCTAGGTAGCTCACCTTACTGATGGCAAGGCTGCTGCAGCCAGGCACACTTATGCTTTGCCAAGTTGTAATGTCCACTTAGTGATTGCTAGCAGAAAACAGTTTTTACAGATGAGTTAAAGCTCTCTGCATAAAGTAGAGCCAAAAACATTCTCACTGTTATCTGTTCTATTCCCACAATTCTAAATAATTCGTAAAATCATTTTACATCCTACCCAGCAGTGCATTGGCTAAGTAGGACCCAGTAATGTTGGCTCTGGCACTCCTTTCTGGCTCATTTCCTTCTGCAGATGTAGAGCGAAATTATTTAGCAGCACTGCTGCCAGCACAGCCACAACTGTGCCACTGAGGCACAGCTGAAGGGCTACAGATGGGGAAGCTATAGAGCACAAAAAAAATCATCTCAGTTGAAAGACGTTTTTAAGATCATCAAATCCAACCTTCCACGCAACACCACCATGGCCAATAAACCATGTCCCCAAGTGCCATTCCCACACATTCCTTGAACACATCCAGTGATGGTGACTCCTCCACCTCCCTGGGCAGCCTGTTCTAATACCTGACCACTCCTGCAGCAAAGAAATTTTTCTTAGTCTCCAACCTAAACCTCCCCTAGCACTACTTAAGGCCCTTTCCTCTTGTCTTGTATTGGTTACTAGGGAGAAGGGACCAATGCCCACCTCATTGCATGCTCCTTTCAGGGAATTGTAGAGACCATGAGGTTTCCCCTCAGCCTCCTCTTCTCCAGACTAAATGACCCCAATTCCTTTAGTTGCTCCTCACCAGACCTCTTCTTCTAGACTCTTCACCAGCTTTGCTGCCCATCTCTGGACATGCTCCAGCCCCTCAATGTCATCCCTGGCATGAGTGCCCCAAAACTGAACTCAGTATTTGAGGTGTGGCCTCAACAGTGCCAAATACAGGAGGACAACCTCTTTCCTCATCCTGCTGGCCACACTACTGCCAATCCAGGCCAGGATGCTGTTGGCCTTCTTGGCCACCTGAGCACAGGCTGGCTCCTGTTCAGACAGCTGTCAGCCAGCACCCCCAGGTGACCAAGCAACCTCACCTACATCACCAGTTGATTGTGTGTACCCGTCGCAGACATTAACAAGGGCAGCAGGATACACAACTGTCAAAATGTACAAACATGATTAGGTTACATCATTCATATATATAAAAATATCTTCTTAATGGAATAAAGGCAATACAAACTTCACTTCCTGACAGCTTCTGTATCAGCAACAGTGTGCTCAGCAGGAGGAGGGAAGTGACTGTGTTTGGCACCGGTGAGGTCACACCTTGAGTATCATGTTCAGTTTTATGGATTTTCAACCAGTAGACAACAGGGAATTTCTTCACGCCTGCTTTTCTGAACCCAAACTAAATAATCTGATTTTTCAATCCAAAATTTCTCTCTGCAGGCTGCATTTCAATATTTTGCTGCTACCGAGAACTAAATCTGAAATCCTACTTTTCCTGGTTGCAATAAAATGTTTGCTGCCACTTGTTTCTGTAAAATGGACCCAGAAATCAAAAGCACCATCTCACCAGGCAGCTGAACCTATCTGAATCATTCATCCAGAGAAAGTTTATCTTGGAATAGAGACTGCTTAAAAATAAGCAGCCAATTCTTTCTTAGTTCAACAACTTCCAGTATCAAAACACTTCCTAAAAGCCATCGACCCGGGAGAACTATTTGACAATCAGCTCAGATCCAACTGATTAATTACTCAAATTAGAAAAGGGGATGAAGCATCAGGAATTCTCTGTTTCCTTTGCCAAGGAAGCTTATAAAAAGAGCAAGAATAATTTGTTAGATAACATTTAAACACTTGCACAGAAAACAAACTAAAGCTCTAATCCTCTAAGTCTGCTAAGGATCTCATCTGAGGCTTCCCAACTGACACTTGCCTTAGATAAAAATACAAAGCCTATCAGATTAGCATCATCTTGGAAATGGAAATCTTCTCTGTAAGATTGATTTCTTGTTTCAAATGTGTTTATCACCAAGAATCTAAATGAGGTGAATGAAAAAGCAAAGTTCTAAGAGTTAAACAAACAAAAAAAAGAAAAAGCTCCTCAGTGAGTATAGTGTGAAGGGAAATTACTGAGGTAACAACTGATGAGGTCTTAGACAATTTGTAAATCAAAAAAGGTAATCTCAGCTAAGTCTTCCAATCATGGGTGTAACTCCAAACAGGAGCATTAAGAGAAGCTGATGGGCAGCTCTCAGAGACACCACACATGGATATAAAGCAGGAAACAGGCTTAGGCTACACAGCATTTTCCCAGTGTTTGTCTTGATCTTGGCTAAAATATTTCATCAGTGGCATTTGATTTCCACAATGATCAACTCCAGGTGATGAAATGCTAATAATTATTAGAAGAAAACCACAAGATTTGTAGTGTTTGGATGCATATGGTGGAGTTGTAACTGATGCACCATGGCAGTATAGCCCCTGGAGGACTCTCAAGGGATGAGTGTGTGAGCAAACACAGAATCATAGAACTATTTTGTCTGGAAAAGACCTTTAAGATCATCAAGTCCAACCATTCTCTAACTCTACCAAGACTGGGGCTAAACCATGTCCCTCAGCATCACATCTCTGCCTCTTTCAAATACCTTGAGGGTTGGGGAGGGATTCAACCACCTCCCCGTAAGGAGCTTGTTTCAATGGCTGAGAACCCTGTCAGTGACAAAAGTATTTTCTAATGTCCAACCCAAGCCTCTCCTGGTGCTACCTGAGGCCATTTCCTCTTGTCCTATCACTTGTCCCTTAAGAGATCAATCCCCACCTGGCTCCAAGCTCCTTTCAGGGAGTTGTAGTCTCTCCTCAGCTCCCTTTTCTCCAGGCTGAATGAACACCCCCTGTTCCCTCAGCCACTACAGTTTCCAAATAGTGGGGCACAACTCAGGAATTCGTTCCACTTTCTGTCATCCTATCTGTATATGACTCTCATTAAATTTAGTTCTAAACTTTAAACAAACCAAATATTAGGACAGCAACCCAAATCAAGATGAACAAATTGCTGCCATACTTTCTATCACAGGCAGCACAAGTTCTCCCTCATCATTTGGTTGAGCTCTATTTCCAAAGGGCTTCTCCAGCCAAAAACATTCTAGGATTCTATTATTTCATCTGGAATGGAATGACACAGCAATGCAGAGCCTGGACACTGCTTAACATTCACTGTGTCTGCCCCAAAACACAAGTAAGCCTCATTTTTCCCATTTCTCATCTCCTGAAAGTTCCAACATTTATGCATCACCTTGGGCTTTTAGAAGAAAAACAGTTTTGGTAAAGCCTCTGACAGCTTGTAAAATATTTTTTTCAATATATTTTAGCATCAGGGGGGAAAAAAAAAAAAAGTGAAGTGCAACTTTTTTGTTCTGCTGATTTCTCCTGCACAAAAAGAAAAGCCCCTGCTGAAAAAACAGATACACCTCCCCCTGGGAATGGGATAAATTCCCTAGCGTTCGCAGAGGATAGAGATGTCCTGCTGCTTGCATTAAAAATTCAGCTGCTTTTATTTATCCATTTTTCCACCTTTCTGACTAAATCTGCTTTACACTGCGAATGTGCTTCACTTAAACCCAATAAACTTAACATCTTTTGTAGGCAGAGAGTAAAGAGTGTCCTGCGTGCATCTCGCTAGCGTGCGGCAGCAGCAGCAGCCCTGCCTGGGCGGCGTGGGAGGGAAGCTGCAGAGCTGATGGCAGCCTGACCACCCACACACCCTCCCTCCCTCCTTCCCTCCTTCAAGAGCAGCAGCAGCTGAGTCACTCCGACTTCCACCCCAGAGAGGGATTTTCTCTGAGCTGAGATACATTTGCTGTGACGATTAATGTTTCATTTTCAGAGGATTGCAGTCGCCGGCGTTTTGACATCTAATTTAGGAATTGATGAAAGCACATCCCTATTCCCGTTGGAATGCTGAATGCTACCCTCTCCTTTACCCCTCCCGCCCCCAATATCTATCTCTGCTGAGACTTGTGCTGAAATCCAGGGATGAAATGAAACACACTCTCAAATAAGACATTAGTGGAAACTTCCAGGTCCATTAATTCCACACAATTAGATTTACAATGCAGAGCATCAGCCTTGTACACGAGTTGTTGATAACAGCACAAATATGCACAATGCTCCAGTAATCCCCAAACCTGCACAAGCCCTCACAGAAAACAAAGCCAAACTCAAAACTTTTTTTTGTGCTACAACTGTTTGTAATCAGAGCCTCTAACTCAGAAACGCAGCAAATCTGCTCCAATGGGAAAAGTTTAGACTTTGCTGTCCATCACCTGTAAGGAGGTCAATGCTACCTTTCCTGCAATATTAAGGGAGGTTCTCCCCCTCTACTCTGCCCTAGTAAGGCTACATCTGGAGGGGCCTGGAGCATCTCTGTAAGCAGGAAAGACTGAGAGACCTGGGATTGTTAAGCCTGCAGAAAAGCCCTGCTTGAGAGGATCTGATCAATGCACAGCAAAAACTAAGAGGCAGGTGGCAAGAGGACGTGGACAGAATCTTGTTATTGATAACCCAGTAACACAACAAGGGGCAACAGGCACAGGCTGGAACCTGGAAGCTTCCATCTCAATGTAATGAGGAAAAACTACTTTTGTGTGAGGGTGTTGGAGCCCTGGAGCAGGCAGCTGAGGGGTTGTGGAGTCTCCTTCTCTGGAGAGATTCCAAACTTACCTGAACATCATCATCCTGGGCAAGCTATTTTGACTGACCCTGCTTTAGCAGAGGAAGTTAGACTAGACCTCCAGAGGTCACTTCCAACACCCATCTTGTCAAGTGTCTAGGTGTCTAGGGACTCCATTTTTCAAATGATAAGCAAAGTGAGAGAAACTAACCCCAAAGGTAAGGTTCAGAAGTGCAGGAATTATATCATCATTTAAAAAAAAAATTAAAAAAAAAAAAAAAAAAGAAAATTATTTTTTAAAAGTCGAATGAGAAAAATAAACTCCACTCTTCCCAGAGACCTTTAACATTTCAAAATGGTTAAGATATGGAGTGCAAGACCAAAGCTTCATTATAATTCCTTAGCTGTAAACTCCAGGTTAGGTATTTAATACACTATTTATGGATAAAAAACAGAATCCAAGTTGCTTATAAATATGCTGGCCAGTTCATTCGTAGTTCAGCATCTTTCTGTATCAAACACATTCACTAGGAGCAAGTGAGGAATTTTTCCATTTAAAACTCTATTTAGGTATTTGGTTCCAAGTTTGCTAGATGCCTGTGGGGATAAATATGCATTGCTGCTCCTTCGTGGAGTGTTTGAAAAGCAGGACAGAAATAATGGTAAATAGTAATTTCAGCACAGAAACTGAGCTTTTTGTGTATTTTAAATTCCACTGCTTTGTGCAAAGTCACTAGATCCCACAAACACAATCTGCCAAGAATAAGCCACTAAACCTCAACCTTAGTGCATACATAGGAACTTAAGCATTTTAAATAGACTCTCTTACTTTTAAATGTTGTTAGAGGAATATAAAGCATGCATAACTGAGACTTGGAATAAACAGAGCATAACTCAGGGGGAGTTAATTAACTACATTATTTCATCTGTACATACATCTTAGGGAAGTGTGGCTCACATATGCAGGTATTTCTGACTACGACTTAAGAGTCTCTGCTCCATTTGATGGAATTTCTCACTCACAGGATAAATTTTTACTAATAAATTAAAAATATTATGAAATTTCAGGGAGCTCCCTACACATCATCAGCTAGAGCATAGAATCAGAGAACGGTTTGGGTTGAAAGAAAGTTTAAAGATCATCCAGTTCCAGCCTCCCTTGAGATGGGCAAGGATAACTCCCACTAGACCAGGCTGCTCAAAGCCCCATCCAACCTGGCCTTGAACACCTTCAGGAGGGGGCATCCACAACCTCCCAGGCAACCTGTTCCAGTCTCTCATCATTGTCGCTGTACAAAATTTCTTCCTAATCTCCAGTCTACATCTTCTCTCAAAGCCCAAAACCACTGGCACCCACCCTATCACTACAAGCCCTTGTAAATACAAGTCCATCCCCAGTTTTTCTTGAAGGTCCCCTTCAGGTATTGGGAGGTCACTGGGCAAAAAAAGAGAATATGGGGTGACCTGCAATTCCTGTATTTCTTAGGAACAGAACAAATACATCTTTGTAAGTAATTTCCCTGGATTGATATCTGACCAATGACCATAACTAGCAACTGTACTGAAGCCTCAGCTCCAAGCTGTCAACCTTGCAATTTCATCCTGCTCCTGAATTAATTTATGGTTTTCTCTGTCCTATGAATCAAGGAAAAACTGGTCACAAACAACTGGTTCAGAAAAGACTTCCCATTTTAACAAGGTGAATAAGCTGTTCACTGCATCATCCAGTCTGCCACCAGGCTTTGCTTCTCTATCATCCTTGGACTTAATTGCAAAATATAATAAGCTGCTTATCAGCATTATTACTTCTGGCATACATTTCTGTCCTTAATCACACTCAGAGGTCAGAAAAGATTATTAACATAGGTTCTTCCTCCACAAGTATCCTGCAAGGTACTTTAAAAATGTAGCCCTTGCTCAATAAATCTTCTCAAAAGCTGAAATAGGCAGGAGTAGTCAGACTCCATCTCCAGAAGTCCCTTTCAATCCTTACCATTCTATGAATCACAAAATGTTAGGGGTTGGAAGTGACCTCAAAAGATCATCCAGTCCAATCCCCCTGCCAGAGCAGTTTCACCTATACCAGATCACACAGGAATACATCAAAGGTGGTCTTGGATATCTCCAGAGATGGAGACTCCACAACTCCCCTGGGCAGCATGTTCCAGAGTTCTGTCACCCTCACAGGGAAAAAAAATTCCTCATGTTTCCATGGAACTTCCTAAGCCTCAGCTTCCACCCATTGCCCCTTGTCCTGTCACTGGGCATCACCCAGCAGAGCCTGGCTCCAGCCTCTTGGCACTCACCCTTTACATATTTATAAACATTGATAGAATCATCCCTAAGGCTCCTCTGCACCAAGCTAAAGAGCCCCAGCTCCCTCAGTCTCTCTTTGTAAGAAAGATCTTTCACTACTCCCTTAGTCGTTTTAGTGGCTCCTGTGCTGGAGTCTTTCAAGCAGCTCCCTAAGGTCCTTCTTGAACTGAGAGGCCCAGAACTGGACATAATATTCTAGCTGCAGCCTCTCCAGAGCAGAGCAGAGGGGAAGGAGAACTACTAAAATGCTAAAAACATGCCAAAGAAAAGGGCATGGAAAACTGGAAGAAGTTGATTCAACTTTCAAACCCTCCTATGAAAGTGTGCTTTCAATATTCTTCCAGTTGTACTTGTAAGGCATTAAGTAACAGCATAGAACATGACCTACTCCAGTGGTTTATTTCTCTGTAGTTCTCTACAGGACATAAACTATGACCTAATTGCTACCCAAGGCTGCTTAACTACTAAAACTACAAGATGCTTGTTAGCATTTGTGAACCAACATCTTCACTTAAGTACCGTAACACACTTCCTCCCTACCAAGAAGGTCTGGCGAGTCATTTTGGCTTTCAGAAGGGACTAGATGTTGGGATAAAAATTAGCATGAATGTGAGTTATCAATAAATTCTTACAAATACATATTCTAAGGAAATAGAAGCACTAGTACTTTTAAATTTCTTTGATAAATTCTATTAAAGAGGGAGAGCTATTTTCACACAGACAGCAAGAGCACAAGGAGAGAACTCTGAATTATGGGAAACATAAGGAATATTGTAGTTATAAACACAGGCCAAAAAGATTCAGGTACTTAATGTATTTCAACATAGCAATGACACATTGAGTATATCAATAATGAGTCAGAGGAATTGTTAAATCTATTATTACAGCCTAGAAAATGAACATTTACTCTAATTAATGAAGCAAATTAGCTACCTGCTCTTTATGACACCTCAAATGGCCAAACGAAAAAACAAACCACCAAAAACAACTCTGCATAAAACTGGGAGAGGGGAAGGGAAAGCAAAAATAAACCCTCAAGAAACATGCATTAGGGAAATGCTTTGCTATAAATGGAGATATTAAAGTGAACCAAGGGAGTAAAAAAGAGCTTATGGCTGTTCAAACAGAGCGATTTCCACCTCTTGTGGTTTATTTTGGCTTAACCATCATTTGTATTTATAACGTTACTCATAACAGGCTCTTGGAAGATTACAGAAAGAAGAAAAATATAATCCCTATGACAGAATCACAGAATTGTCAGGGTTGGAAGGGACCTCAAAGACCACCCAGTTCCAACCCCTCTGCAATGGGCAAGGACACCTTCCACTAGATCAGATTTCCCAGAGCCACATCCAGCTTGACATTAAAAATCTCCAGGGATGGAGCTGCCATCACCTCCCTGGGCAACCTGTTCCAGTGTCTCACTACTCTTATGGTGAGGAACTTCTTCCTAACATCCAATCTGAATCTCCCCTCCTCTAGCAAGAATCCATTCCCCACACTCCTATCATTACCTGACACCCTAAAAAGTCCCTCACCATCTCTCTTGTAGTCCACTCCAGATACTGAAATAGAAAGAAAAAACCCAAGCAAAATGATGTTTCAATGGCTAATTAAACATTCCATCACAGATGTCTCCATGTTCCATTAACTTTCACCTTCCCCATATGAGAACCCCAGGAGGGAAAAAAAAAGTGAGCAGGAAAATACTTTCCCAACTGAACATTCCCAATGGATTCTGACTTTCACACCCTTATGTATGCTGTTTGGGAAAGTATTTAATAGACACCACAGCTGATTGCTAATGGCTTCTGGGAAGTGAAACTGTTAACAGATGTCAGAATGATGTGAATGGAGCCCTCCACAGCCACAGAGCTCTGCTGAGGCTGCAACAATGCTCCCCTGACCTCTGCAAATTTTGTCTAATAAATATTTTTATCTGCTTGAAAGAGCTTCAGATTGGGGTTTTTATTTTCTTTTTGTTTGTTTTGGTTTTTGGCTTCTGTCCTCTCTAGGAGGCATTTACCTTATTTTATAGCTTACAGTGGAAATGTATAACAGCACATGTTTAACTTCTTCCTATCTGAAATAAAAAATGTCATACTGAAGTCAGGAATAAAGTTTTAAGGAAAATAACCAAAGCCTAGGAAGCAGTTTGAAACAGCTCTTTCAAAATGTAACAACCTGTAAAAACTCCATGCCCAAGTCCTGGTGGCCAACAAGTTCTCCATGGGACTGCAATGTACCCTTGTGGCCAAGAAGACCAATGGGGTCCTGAGGTGCATTAGGAGGAGTGTGGCCAGCACATCGAGGGAGGTTCTCCTGCCCCTCTACTCTGCCCTAGTGAGGCCTCACCTGGAATATTGCATCCAGTTCTGGGCTCCTCAGTTCAAGAGAGACAGGGATCTGCTGAACAGAATCCAATGGAGAGCTACAAGGATGCTAAAGGGACTGGAACACTGCCTGATGAGGAAAGGTTGAGAGCCCTGAGGATGGTTAGTCTGGAAGGAGAAGGCTGAGAGGGGATCTAATCAATGTCTATCAATAGCTAAGGGCCAGGATAAAAGGGACAGGGACAGCTCACTTGTGCCCTGGGATAGGAGAAGGGGCAACGGATGGAAATCCCAGCACACGAAAGTTTCACCTCAACACGAGGAAAAACTTCTACTTAACTGGTCATGTGGAAAAACAGCAGGAGTAAATAAACAGAGATTTGTGCCAACACATACCTAATTACTATTTCATATCCTTCACTGCCACTTGAAAGCCTCCACAGCAATTGCATGCTAAATGTTCAGTCTGATTTTTCAACCTAAGGGCCAAATAAGAGGTTAACAACAACAAAAAAAAAAAAAAAAAAAAAAAAAAACCAAAACCACAACAACAAAACAAAAAAAGACACTTTGATTCTGCCTCTTAATTTTTTCCAAACACTTTCAGTAGTATTCAATTCAAACAAAGGCAGATTCTGAGACATTCTTAGTAAATAATAACCCCAGCTGTTAAGTAGTCCTAGAAGTTTGCTGTTGTTTTATTTTTTTTTAACATAGTTAAGTCAACTGACTGCACACTGACCTCAAATGGGCTCAGCGATATTTGCAGAGACAGCTGACAAAGAGAATTGTAAAAGACAGTAACTGTGCATCGCTGTAACTCAGTTTAATCTGGGTTTGAACAGAAAAGCAGCTATTCCATTTGAACAGAACACAAGGACCCACGCTGGCAGGCCCTCTGTACTGGCACCTAAAATGGTTATTATTTGTTGAGGGGGAAAGTGTACAAATCACAAGTGCACATTTATAACTTTAACTCTCTGATGAAAGCTGTTTCTAATCGATTTATTTCCCATTTACATAAGGAATTGCTACTAGCCGTAGAGCCACGGGGTTTTAGCCTGAGTTTGCAGGCAATGTTTCTGATAGAAGAATTTGTTCTCGTTACGCTGAACAGTTTTATGCCTTGGACAGCTCTTTCAGGAAGACCTCCCAGTTTACTGCAGAGAGACACAGATCCGCACACACCTTTACATATCTCCACGTTAATCCATCTCTCCTTGGCACACAATGTGAAGTTAGTATTGTATGCTAACTGGATTATCAGTTACAATCCCACTCACACAGCTGCAGCAAAGGTGACGACTTTGATCAGCCGTGCATTACAACCAGCTGCTTTTGCTGATTAACACAATTTGCTGCTACTCCCATATTACAGATAATCCCATTTTCCACCATTAAAGTCATTTGCTGAAGTTTCCAAACTGAAAACACTCTCATCATCTAGCAGGGTGCCTAGATCTAAAGAATTTCTACGTCATCTTTCAAAGCAAACCAGTCTGAAATCCAGACTAATTTAAGCAATTTTAAAAGTACACTTTCTAGTTACATAAAACTTTGTTAAAATAGAAAGTTTTTAATCACAGGAGGGATCTCCAAAGATCATTTTATCCAACCCTCCCTGCCAAAGCAGATTACCGAGGGCAGACCACACAAGAATGCCTCCAGGTGGGTTTTGACAGTCTCCAGAGAAGGAGATTTCACAAGTCCTCTGGGCAGCCCGCTCCCAGGCTTCAGCACCCTCATCATAAAGAAGTGCCTCTTCATGTTGAGCTGGAGCCTCCTGTCTTCTGCCTTATACCTTGTCCTATTACTGGGCATCACCAAAAAGAGCCTGGCACCTTTATATTGACATCAGCCCCTCAAATACTTACAGGCATTGCTAAGATCCCCTCTTAGCCTTCTCAAGACTAAACAGCATCAATACAGCATCTAACATACAAGCATTGAGAATCTCACACATACTAAAAATAAACAGAAAAACCCAAACGACTCCAAAATTTTATCAAGTTGCCTAAGTCTTGGAAAGGACTTCCAGTGAACAGAAGCCTAGACAACCTCTGCAAGACTCAAAATGAAAAGGACTGCTGTAAGATCCTCACCACCCTGGAAAGAGTGGACCTGAAGTCTGCTTCTGCCCCCACATTTCATTAACAAAACCAATCTAGGTCTATTTTTTAACAGAAATAATGTAAACCTTAGTACGCAGTAATTACACCTTATATCAGTGTCTCTTGACTCCTGTGAAGTATTACTACTGCCAAGAAAATTCATCTCACCCTCTTGCACACTGAGTTGCTGCTGGTTCACAACAGGCATTTCTTCCTCAGCAAGAAAATGAATCAGCACAAAAACTCTAGAACATGGGTCCAGCTAACAGCATTTCGACAAAGCACAAGCTCGCACGAGACACTGAGTCTCTAAATCCCATGATTCTGTCATTACAACCCATGCAAGACTTTCCCCATGTCACCTATCTTCAAAACAGCCAAGTGGCACAGTGAAAGAGCCTCCTTTCATCTCAGTGCAACCCAACAGCCTCAGAGCAAAACCACAACCAAAGAAGTTAAAATCCCGTTAGTGAAAAGTCCCACAAATTCTTCTTCAGCAAAGAAGTACACCTACAGAGATATATATGCACAGATACATACAAACACACATTTCACATTGCTAGCACACTACTACTGAAGCAACTGTGGTGCCAAAGACCTTACCTGGGAGCCACCTATCACACAGAACCAGCATCAAAATATTGCTGCTGCGTGTGAAGGTTTCAGTCAGACAGCCAAGCACATGAATAGTTCCAGCTATCGCTCGTGATTTAACCACACAAATTCTGTGGCAGAATTTCCTTCTCAGCACTTAGATCAAAACACTAATCTAGTTCTACCTTCCATGCTCTCTAAACATAAGGACACTTTGGGTTGTTACAGCACTTTCTTGTTCTATGAATGCTTCCCAGAAGGATTTTTGGTTTTCAGTTGTTCACACAACTCTAGATGTGTTTGCCATAACACCCAGTCAGCAACACTGCTTTCTTCCCAGGGAAAACAGCAGCTCTGACAGAAATCTCTCCTGCTTAATTTCTTCATTTCAGTCCAGATGTGGTTCATTCCACTAGACAGTTTGTTTCTATCACCAAGGAGAATGCACTTCTGCATGACATACAGCTTTTAGCGTCGTCACATACCAGGAATTCCTTTTTCTATTCACTGACTCTCACTGTGCCTAACAAATTATGTGTACATTCTCCTTAAAGCAGAAATGAGATTGAACTGAAGAAACCCCACCATGTAGATACTTGCATCCATAATGCTGCTAAACAACACATCAAAATTGATTATCTATAAGCAGTGAAATGTGACCTATGTGACTTAAATATATATTTTTTTTTAAAATAAACTATTTAATTCTAAGACTTTTATAGCAATGTCAAAGTTCTTTTTGGTAGAAGCAAAAGCTTAACCCCAAATACTTAAAATTGTTATATTCTATACTTCTTAAAGAACTACTAGAAACACTTTTGTCACTTGTTAATACATACTGCATGCAATATGACTTTAGACAATACTCAGGAAAATAGATCTTGGCTATTGCTTCAAAGGTCTCTTTAGAATTTTTTTTCCTAATAAAAATAATTCCTGTGATTATTTTGACAACAACTACTACATAAAGCAAGTTCTGTAGTCACAGCACATGGTGCCACTCAGTGAAATCAGATTTATTTATCATGTTTGATGACAAAACCTTTTTATTTTCCTTCTAGAATCCCAAATCTGAGAGGTGAGAGATTGGGTTTTCTACTATTGGCTTTTTTTTTTTTTTCCCCCTACCAAAAAAAGTAACCTTTGACATTTTTTAAAGCTTTCTTAATGCTGAACTATGATGAAACGTGCACATACACAGACAGTTTGCACTGGAAATCATCACCTTCAAAGCAAACTAAATCGTTGAAGCAAGCTAAGAGGTAGTAAAATAGTGCTGAACCTTCCCTCTTATGGAACCATCCTAGTTCCTTTAAACAAACTGAAATGACTGATCCTGATCTCATATTACAGTTTAATGTATTAAATCCATCTTGCTTCAATTTTTTATTAGTAAGAAATCGAAAGTAATAAACAAGAAATAAGGTTAAACAGAACAAAACTGCACAACAATATGTACACAAATATGACCAGAAGGTCAAGTTGCAATCTTGTTTTGAAGGTAGAAACCAGCCTCATGTTTTATCTCTTTTGGAACTCGATATCGTAACAGTAAAATAAGACATTTCAACTTCTCTGCTTCCCACCCAGCCCCAGTAGCCCTTTTTAAACCCTTCCAAATGCTCAGCTGCTCACCCCTGATATCCTCTGTGAGAAGTCAGTATTATCCCAACAAAGGACCTTGGCATCTGCCAGAGCGATCAACAGACTGTAGGAGTGGAGTTCAGCAGATGCCAGCCCCTCTAAAGCAGGAAATTCAGCAAAGTCAACATTTCATACACCTGGGTCTGCACAATCCCAAGCACACATCTAGGCTGGGTGGCAAATGGCTGGAAAGCAGCCCTGAGGAACAGAACCTGGGGGTCTGGGGTGATGAAAAGCTCAACAGGAGCCTGCAGTGTGCACGAGGCCCAGGCAGCAACTGTGTGCTGGGCTGCAGCAAGAGCAGCGTGGCCAGCACAGCAAGGAAGGGGATTCTGCCCCTTTGCTCTGCTCTCCTCAGACCTCACCTGGAGCACTGTGTGCAGTTCTGGAGCCCCCAGCACAAGAAGGCCATGGAACTGCTGAAGCCAGTCCAGAGGAGGCCACAAAGATGCTCAGATGGCTGCAGCAGCTCTGCTATGATGACAGGCTGAGAGAGTTGGGGCTCTGCAGCCCAGAGAAGAGAAGGCTTCCAGGAGACCTTGGAGTTGCCTTCCAGTATCTGAAGGGGGCCTACAGGAAGGCTGGAGATTGACTGTTGACAAGGTCTTGTAATGACAGGACAATGAGTAATGGGTTTGAACTGGCAGAGGGAAGATTTAAATGAGATGTTAGGAGGAAGTTCTTTCCATTAAGGGCGGTGAGACACAGGAATGGTTTGCCCAGGGAGGTTGTGGATGCCCCTTCCCTGGAGGTGTTCAAGGCCAGACTGGATGAGGCCTTGAGTGACCTGCTCTAGTGGGAGGTGTCCCTGCCTACAGCAGAAGGTTGGAACTAGATGATCTCAGAAGTTTCTTCCAAACTAAACCATCCTATGATTGCATTAGATTTGTGAGAGAAAAAAAAAAAAAAAAGATACTTCTTGCATGAGAGAAGCACTATGTTTTCAGATCTGCATGGAAAAAGCATCTAAACTTGCACTTGGTTCTGAGACACCCACTCAGAAAGTCACTAGGATGCTGACACTTTTGAGTCCTACAGATAGGGACACATCCGCACACAAATGCTACTGGAGGGTAGCATTTCCTGGCTGTGCCAGGAACTTTGTCTTCTCCATTCTCAGCCCCTTGAAGTAATTCTCTGCAGGAGCTTTCCAATAAGCAGCACACTGCTGATTCTTTGCTTTATGACTTTATATCCAGTTTGAGATGACTTATGAGTATGCCCATCTATTCTAATCATGCCTATTCCACAAAGAAACACCTGCTGAGTACAAAATGAAACAAATTAGCTTAAATCAGGAGCACAGAAGCCTAAAGGTTACTACTGCAATAAAGAAAGATGTATTGGGAGCCTGTCAGTGCCCAGCTTCAACAGTAAAGTATAAAGTGCCTCCAGAGGACACACTGCTGCTACACCTCATGAAACGAAACCAAGGCTCCCATCAGCTTTTGCTGTGTCCTGCTGCTGCTGGTGCTCTTCAGCATGTGCCAGATGACTCTTCAGAAGTGCATTACACATCGTTTTGTTGCTCTGTTTCCTAACGAGCTTTATAACTTTCCCTCACTTTGAGCAGTGGAAACAACTTCCTATTACAGCTTTAAATATTTATGAGGGAGCCGCACTTATTTATCAGTCCAAGAAGAAGGATGAAGGGATGGAGAGCAGCCCAGCAGAGGACTTGGAGGTCCTCGTGGATGAAAAGCTGGAGATGAGCCAGCACTCTGCACTCCCAGTCCAGAAGCCAACCACCCCCTGGGCTGACACCCTGCAGTGTGGGCAGCAGGGAGAGAAGGATTCCTCCCATCTGTTGCAACCACCCCTGCAGTGCTCTGGAGTCCTCAGCACAGCAAAGACATGAACCCGTTGGAGCAGGGCCAGAGGAGGCCACAGCAACGCTGGAAGGGCTGGAAGCCCTCTGCTGTGAGACCAGGCTGAGAGAGTTGGGCTTGGAGAAGAGGAGGTTCTGGGGAGACCTTCTAGTGACCTTCAAGTGCTTAAAGGGGTTGATCAGAAAGCTGGGAACAGACTTTCGAGCAGAGTCAGTTGTGACAAGACAAGGGGTGATAATCTGAACTAACAGGAGGAAATTCAATTCAAACTAGAGAGAAGGAAGGAAGGTTTTACACTGAGGGTGCTGAAACCTTCAGTGCATCTTCCAGGTGATAGATGCCCCTCCCTGGAACCACCGCAGGTCAGGTTGTTTGGGGCTCTGAGCAACATGCTCTAGTTGCAGATGTCCCTGCTGACTGCATGGAGTTTGGGCTATACAACCTCTAAGTATCCCTTCCAATCCAAACCACCCCAAGATTCTACTAATTTTTTTTTTTTCTTCTAAAAAGTCTCATAGTATAACCTGTAAGTAGAAGCAATCGAGGATCAGTTCATACAAACTTGTTTCCTGCAGGTGCTTTAGAACACAATTAAGACACCTAAAAGATTTTTTTTTTTTCTGAGGCTCTGATCATTTTATTTTAATCCCCTGATAAAAAGCTGAAGAAATGCATGCATTTTTAAATATGCTTTTTAATAACTCCTATAAGCAATGAGTATGCATGACGCATTATAAACATCAATATCCAATTGAGATTCAAGATGAGAGAGAGAGAGAGATCAGATGGTGACTCATGCGAGGTCAGACTTAGAACAGTCATTACAAAAAAAGCTAAAAGATTGTAATTTTAATGGCTGACCCAAAACTGCCTTTTCTAACAGCTTCTGGAACCTGACTGGTGGGTGGTGGCCATGTGATGGTTTTGCTCTTCCTATCTACTTCATCAGGGGATGAAAAACAGGTGGCAACAGCTATTAGACACCAAGCAGTTCACAACTGGGGGCAGGAAGGAAGTTAAATGAAAATAATGAAAGTAGATTTACACCTACCTCTACCTGTAGAAGTTGGGACTATGTATCTGATTTTGTAATCAGGGCTTGTAATGACAGGACAAGGGAGAATGGGTTTAAACTGGCAGAGGAGAGATTTAAACAGGATGTTAGGAGGAAGTTCTTTGCAGTGAGGATGGTGAGACACTGGCACAGGTTGCCCAGGGAGGTTGTGGCTGCTCCCTTCCTGGACGTGTTCAATGCCAGACTGGATGAGGCCTTGAGCGACCTGTTCTAGTGGGAGGTGTCCCTGCCTATGGCAGTGGGTTGGAACTGGATGAGCTTTGAGGTCTCTTCCAACCTAAACCACTCTATGATTTCCAGAGAGGAGAGAGCTTCTCTTCTGCCCTTAGCACCCATATAAGGAGAGCACAGGAACTTACAAGAAAATCCACACCTTCAGATGTGAGAACAAAGAGAACATTGCTCATGCTTCTTCCCAGCTGCAGCAAAGCAATAGCATTACCACATCTCATGGGTTTTCTACTTTCTTCCACCACACACAGAGAAGAATAAAGATACTCAGGGCTTGCAGGAATGTTTTTTCAAAACTTGGAGCTGTCTGCTCTTCAGCACTGTCTACTGGAGCAATCCACTAATCAATGAATCCCACCAAGACTGTCACTCAAAAACGATTAAGTAATCACAGCTTGGCAGCCCTGGTCTCACTCACTGATGGGCAGTGGCCTCACAAGCCTCAGACACCCCACACTGCTACCTGACACAGCTGAGGCTAAACTCACCCAGCTGAAAGCCAGCCCTGCACTGCTTTAAGGCACCACGGGTCTGTAGAAACCCCAGAAACAGGCTCTTTAAAACCCATCGACTGCTGAATTAAAGACTTCTATCCCTTTTGCTTGCAAATATATACATGTACCTTAAGGTTTACAAATAAGGCTGTGTAAGATTATAAAGATCTATCAGGAATATAAGCAAGGATTTGACCTTAGCCACCAACTTCTTGTTCAGAATCAGTGTTGTCAACAAAAGTTCACTAATATTTCTCTTTCAGCCAGACAGAGAGACACTTTCGGTGAAAGAGGCTGTTGTAAAATTGACAGTCTTTACACCCTTTGCAAAAGCTCAAAACAGTCTGCAGTTGATGCCACCATGAATACCCTTCATTACTCTCCTTCAGCTGGCTGTTCAAAAGCAAAGCAGCTTTCCTCTGAGAAGTCAAGTTTGACACAGCACAGATAAAGCTGTTTAATTAACAAAAGCAGCAGTGCAATCAAGCAGGTAATGTGCATTCTGGACCAAGGCGTGAAGCTGTCCTCCCACTCATGGAGTCTGCAAAGTCTTATCACCTTCTTACACATTTTTTTTTCTTTCACTCCACAAGGTGAGCAGCCTCATATTTGGAAGCACAACCATTATTCCAGGTAATATTTACTTCATCATTTATTGCTTCCCTCTTTGTGACCCACAAAAAGCACAGCCAATTTATCCTTTTCCATTCTTTGCAACTTTTCCACCTGCTTGTAATTATCCAATGTTGTCAAGTCCATCGAACCAGGTCTAGAATGCTTCTGTAAATGCTCTATATCCAAATCTGACTTCCTGGGTTTGTCCTCTTCCTCAGACACATGCTTATACTCAAACATATTTTTCACTAAAATCTCACCACATTTTTTAATGCAGATTGCAGTCTCTCTTGGCTATAGCTGCATAAAATCCCAAATCATCTATTTCAATTCTATTAAACTGATTTCTGTAGTTCAAAGCATTCACAACAGGCAGGATGGCTGAAGAGGTAAAGGTGATAAAACTATGTGATAGTCCATATGGATACTTCCATGGGCAACTACTATGTGGTACTATTAAGGACTGGATACAAAAAAAATGGATAGAGTGAAGTCACTACTTTAAGAACATATTGACACCATAAAGATATTTAGCATCAATCTTTCGGAAAAACATGGTTTCAGCAAAACCATGTACAGTCTTGCAGTGCTCTTTAACGCTTACAGAATGGCAAATAACACCCATTTTAAAAAAAGATACAGCTCAAAATACAGTAAAGCTCAGTCTGTACTCTGCCTCTATCCAGAACTAAACTCTAGCAGTTGCTCTATTACCCAAAGAACCTTCCCCAACAGAGAAGAGGGAGCAAGAAAGGACAAGCAGACCCAAAGGGTGAAGTAAAAATGGATTTAGTGAAACAACGAAACTGATACCAATGCAATTATAAAGTATATAAAGTAATACTTAGCCCAGCAAACACAGCAGTCAGACTAAAGATGTAGGCAGTCTTCAAGAGCAGGGTCAAAAGGAGCCTGAGCAAAAGCAGAAGCCCAAACTGGAAACTCAGCAGCAGCAACCTTCCCCCTTTATACTAAGCATGCCATTCACCATCTGAGATCCACCTGTAGCAAATTCACCTCAGCTGTCCTGGATAACTCCAAACTGCTAACGACCTCTGGAGATCATCTAGTCCAACCCCCCAGCTAAAACCTGGGCACCCACAGTGGGTTGCCCAGGATCACAATATCCAGGCAGGTGTGGAATCTCTCCAGAGAACATAATCCACAGTCTCTCTGGGCAGCCTGTTCCAGGGTTCCACCACCTTCACACCAAGTTTTTCCTCATCATATTTAGGCAGAACCTTCTGGGTTCCAGTTTGTGCCCATTGCCCCTTATCCTGTCACTTGGTACCACTGTGAAGGGCCTGCCCCTGTCCTTTTTCCCTCCACCCTTTAGCCATTGTTCAGCATTGAGAAGATCCCCTCTCTCCGTACTCTGCAGCTTCTACTCTGGGCAGCTCCTGCCTTCACCTGCATCTCTTTTTCTAATGATTCAGATGAAAACGTAGCATTTTGAAACGATCCTTGTGAGATGTTTCATCTGAAGCAAAACTTAAGGAGAAACCAAAGTAAAATCTTCACCACTCCTATTCTGTTTCAGGGACTTTAAGGAATCTGTTGCTTCCTTTGAAAGATTACAGTGTTACACCAAAGGCAAGACCATTTTTCCTTTATTATTTTGACTTCCTTGTTGCAAAAATCACAACATTTCTTAATTACCATTAAAAGTAGTTCACTATATGTCCTTTCTTCCTATATAGATATACTGATTAGTTTACCTTTTACACTCACTGCCTTATGGCACATATCCACAGTTGGCCATTTGGTCAGTCTTAAGAGCTTAGACCTTCCTAAAAATCAGTGTCTTTCTACCTCTGCACCACAGCTGTGGTCTTGACACGCCTCCAAAACCTTCAGCCCCTAAATGAGCGCCAAGGGATCTTTCCAACACCCCCCACATACCCTGTGCAATCACTACAAGCTCCATGTTTGCCCACACCCTGGGTTTCCATCCCATTTTACACTGTGGCTCTGTGCTTTTCCTGATAGTAGTGTGCTCTGCCCAGATCCAGGCTGGCAGGAGCACTCTCCTTCTAGGCAATGCCATCCCAGGAGACTAGAGAGCTCTGGCAAAGCAGTTGCCCTCATTTGTGCGTTACTAAAATCTAAGTGACACCCTATAAAACTGGAAAATTTGCTGGCTGAAGGCTTATACAGGATTGCAATAGATGGTACAGATATGAAATCAACATGTTACTATCAAATTAGAGAAATTAGAAATCCAGTTCAGTTGGAGTTAGGAAATACTAATCATTTAACCCAAACTGAACCCTCCTTCCTAAGCAGAAAACCTACAAGGAATTTTCACTGCAGGATAGAAGCTGTTTAGTTGTTATCCCTACATAAACCACACACAACACATTTTTAGTTGAAACTTTTTTTCTACCTTCTAAATAAATGGAAAAAAAAAAACAAAAAACCACCAAGAAAGCCATTCTGCTCACTTCAGTCCATTTTTTTGTGGTGTAAAGCAGCACTTTTCTGCGCTGTGACAATACTGTTCATCTCAAAAACATTTATGATGAGCAATGTTTGCCCGTAAATGACTCTCTAATTCTAAAAACACAAAGTTTGCTCTTCATATAGCATTTGGCCCAGCCATCTGGAGAATCTCTCTTGGGCCCATCACAAGATGACTAACTACTAAGCCATAAACACTGCAAGAAATGCATAATACTTTGGGAAAAAAAAATAAGAACCCAGAACACAATACTGATCCTTAGAACAAAATCTGTGCTTAAAAATACAAGAAGAAATTTTTTCCGCTCGAATCTTTTTATGGTTTCGTCACTACTGCCAAGGAGTCTTAGACTTCAGCTTTAAAGCACGAGACAGACAAAGCAATAATTAGTTTCCAGTATTGAAATAGCTTTCTAAATATTACACATAAGCTTTTAATAAAGCTAATAATCTGCATACACAGTGCTTTGGCACCTTGCCGCCGATGTGCGGCCTCTAATCAATTGCTTGTTCAGCACTGAATATTCTGACACACTTTGTATACGGAGCAAAATGGTTATTTTCTGAGGTAATTAAATACATTTTAAAATAAACTAATCTAGCTGAGAATTTTGGACACTTCATGCAGTAGCAGTAGCTGGGAAGCAATAATTAAAAGAAAAGGTTAAGCAAGCTGCCCAGGTTTTAATTTAGCTCTGTCATTAGCCTCTTGGATGACCTTGAGCAAATTATTTTACTTTTTGCTTTCCTCCATCTGTAAAGATACCAACAAAGATACCTAGAGCTGTAAAACAATCATTGGAGTCCATTACCTAAAATCATTATCAAACCTAACAAGTGGTTCTCAAAGCTTTCTCCTCCTCAACAGATCCATGAGGTGTCTGTGAATCAGACACTTTTCCACTACACCTTTAAATCCTGCTTAACATTCCACCCTAGACATGTTAACTCAAAGAAGGGCTCTGAGGTGGAGGTACTGAAAATGTCTGTTCAGTATGCAGCTGCAGATGAAAAGAACATGACATTAAAATGCATAAAGGGTAGGTCAGAAAACAAAATCACTTTGCCCAGTGCCTTTACAATAAGAGAGAGCACAGGTCCATTTGAAGGAGTGTTTGCACTGCAGGTCACCCCTTCTCTACAGTGACACTCCAGAAGGATGGAAGATTTCAAAAGAGAATTGCTGAAAATGACTGCTAGCTATTTGCTTTCACCTTTGCATTAAAGAATCATTTATTGTATAAAGTGAGAAAGTATTCCATGACAACCAGCACCAATGAAGACCACTTGTCATGGTTTTGTCTCTGGTAGGTGACTATAAGCCTTAGTCCGTGTCCTTTTCTTTCCTACACTCACCACCAAAGCAGGTATGAAGCTACTAACTGGTACAAAGTCTCTAATATCAGCTTGTACTGCAGTGCTGCCTTTAGCAGAAGCCCTCAGAGGTGTCCTCTCATCTATGAAGCTGCAAGTTGCCAAAGAACCTGTGGGAAAAGAATTGTCTTTTAAAGCTCCAACATAGCTTTGACTGAGAGTGTTACTGGAGAAGAGAGGATGGTTTGACACAGAGACTGTATTTACTCTCTTTCCTTAAAAGTCAGATAATACAACATGGTAAACATACACAAATCAGCACAGACAATTTAATTTCCCCATTTTCCCCTTATCCTATGCCACGAAAGTAAAGGAACTCAAAAAGGAGAATTTCAAAACTTGTAGCGCAGCAAACTTCTTGAGGCAAGAAAATGACAGAAGTGACTGAGATGAAGAGTGAAAAATTAAAGCAAGAGTCAAGCATTTCTTTCTATGTAGGATACCTCGTATGATTCCATTAGTGACAATAATGATGCTGGTTGGACTTCAAGTATGAGTCAGTCTCTAATAGAAACAAAATGTCCTCTTGATGTTAGAGGTAAGAGGCTGTATGCTTTGTTGAAGTAAGAAGGTACTCAGTTCTTCCTTTGGCCCTTGCTAAAATAAGGATACCGAAGAATTAGCAGGATTTTGGTGCAATCCAGACAGAAATTCTTTTATATTGAAACTG
The DNA here is from genome assembly GCA_013396835.1 of Psilopogon haemacephalus. Taxonomy (NCBI): domain Eukaryota; kingdom Metazoa; phylum Chordata; class Aves; order Piciformes; family Megalaimidae; genus Psilopogon; species Psilopogon haemacephalus. The sequence continues at coordinate 601,948 of VWZI01006484.1, forward strand.
CAATCCAAAAGCAATACATAACATTTTTTTATTTAAGACAAACACAATGCAGTTCAAACCAGTGTGAAAACATATGACCACAGGATTAGCATAGGTCAATGGAAATTGTTTCTTGGGAGGCTGCAAGAGATCTCTCTGTTGCTGTTTTCCTTGGTTTTGGCAGGGTTTGGTAAACGTATCACGTCACAGCAGCTCTACAGACCTCACCTCGCAAAACTGTACATCACTGCATCACACCACAGAATCAACCACAGAATGTTAGGGGATGAAAGGGATGTTGAAAGATCATCTAGTCCAGCCCCCCTGCCAGATCAGGACCACCTACACCAGATCACACTGGAATGCATCCAGGCAAGTCTTTACTACCTCCAGAGGATGAGGAGAGGGAGATTCCACAACCCCCTGGACAGCCTGTTCCAGGCAGGGTAGCCAGCGTGGCAGCCAAGCAGACCATCAAAATTCATCTATTGCCAGTTCCAGTCTTTCAATATATTTGATTTTGGAGTTGTTGTTTTTTTTTTCTTTCAAGTTATCACCCCATTTTAGCCCACATGGTCAAACTGCAGCACTTCAATACAGATGGCTATGAATACGCATATTGCTAACGGTAGGGAACAAACTCTCCTGCATGTATTATTAGACTACACATAGATACACATTTCAAAAGCTTCAGCTGCAAAATTATTAGGGTTTTGGTTTTTTGGTTTTTTTTTTTTTTGGAGTGGAAAATAAGCCAGTACAACAACAAACTGTTCTTTTGAGAACAGCCACATACCCATGTCACATAGTATGAGAAAATAAAAAGCAAGCAGGCATGAGTAACCCTGTGTGTGTGCATCTGCAGCTCTCTCCTACCTGGAATGCTGCTGGTGGCATTCATCACACGGAGGTTTAAATCTTTGCTGTTGCTGACAGGTTGTGTGATTTTGGGTGCTGTGTTTGTAAGCACACAGGATAGCTTCTGGTAGAAAAAAAATCCACCAGAACCAAACTTCATGAGCCTATACAATTATTTAATGTACCAAGGGAAAAAAAATATGCATGGTAGAACATTAAATAAACAGATGTCTCGGCAAGGCAGTGAGCAGTGTCCATGGATGCATCTCCGTGACGTAGGTACAGAGGCTGGCTCAGACTGGCAGATACAACGATCTTGTTTTGGTTGTGTTTCGGGTTTGTTTTTTTTTTAAACCACAAAATCAACAAATATAAAACCAAACCCAAAATGAAACAGGAAAGATTACCTTAACATTAGGAACACGTTCACTACAGATAAAGGCTTTGTAACATTAATAACAAATTGACTGTAGACGAAGGCTTACGTTTTTGTTTCAAGTCTTTTATTAAAGTGCCATTTCAAAGCAAATTGGCTCAAATCACAGAACTGTACAAGTCCATCTAGGAAGGCAGGCTGTAAATATGAGAAGCTGGTAATAAACTCCCAAACCCACAATCCATTACTGAATGATGTCAGGGTTACAACAACACATTTGTTTTACCCTGTGTTATTTTAAAGGCACTGTTAAGACCTTGTACGTTGTAGTTAGCAACAGCAAATGAGATGATTCGCAGCTTGACATGTAAACACACAATATGGGGAGGCAAGTTGGGGAATGATGAACAGATCTACATCCTTTCTATCAAATACAGCATCCACCAGAGTCGGATGTGATAAACAGGTCTGCAAAAGCCATCACCCTTTTCCTGACCACAGCCAGAGGGAGAGATGAGTTTATACACAAGTTTTATGTTTTGCAAATCTTCTATGATGATGGTGGAAGCAAAAACACCCACCCCAGACAAAACCTGCAAATTGCCTGAACTGAGCGAATTCACAGGGTAAAACAGAGGGCTGGTCCCAAGTATCCTGAAGGACCTTCACCAACGCTGCAACAGAAGTAGGGGGATCTGCTGGAAACAAACCAGCTCACAAACATGATACTGACAAACGTAAAGCTACAACCACAGGTAGTTCAGAAAAAAAAAATCATTCCCAGGAGACCCAGACCATACCTGCCCCTACACACGGGTCCTTATTGCTCTAGACAGCACAGCCTACGCTTTTTT
>VWZI01006484.1:605245-720902 GCA_013396835.1 Psilopogon haemacephalus
CGGCGCGGCTGCTGCTCCCGCCCGCCTCCAGGGGGCGCCCACAGGAGCAGAACTGCTGCTGCGCCGCCCGGCGGGAGGCTCGGCAAGGGCTCAGCCTTGCTACTGAGGGACAGGAGCGCGCCCGCCGCTCTCCGCCGTACCCAAGGGTGGAAGCATCCTGGCCTCGATCGGCAGTAGTGTAGCCGGGAGGATCAAGGCGGTGATTGTCCCCTGTACTGGGCACTGATGAGGCCGCAGCTCGAGTACTGGCTTCACTTTTGAGCTCGTCACTCCGAGAAGGACATTGAGGGTCTGGAGAACAGGTCTGAGGAGCAGCTGAGGGAACTGGAGGTGTTCAGTCTGGAGAAGAGGAGGCCAGGGGGAGACCTTGATTGCTGCAACTCCCCGAAAGGAGGTTGGAGCCAGGTGGGGTTGGTCTCTTCTCCTAAGAAACAAGTGACAGGATGAGAGGAGGTGGCCAGAAATTGCACCAGGAGAAGTTTAGATTTGACACCAGAAGAAACTTTTTTCCCTGAAAGGGCTCTCAAACCCGGGAACAGGCTGCCCAAGTTGGCGGTTGAATCCCCATCCCTGGAGGTGTTTCAAAGACAGAGACATGAGGGACCTGGTTTAGCAACTGGCTTGATAGAGTTACAGAATGGTTGGATTTGATGGCCCTAAAGGTCTTTTCCAAACAAAACAATTCTGTGGTTTCACCCTCAAGTGCCTGAGGCACTTCCCAGGCAGTGAGGATATGCTGTGGACACTGAAGGCGGTGGCGGATGGCACCTGGCACCGACAAGGTGGAGCTCCAAAGTCAGGGAATAAGGCTCTGCAACCCTCGGTGCCCATTACCTGTGTGAATTTTATTTATAACCTACATTCTAAACGCCTTGATTTATCAACAAATAACACGGGGCATGGAACAAGCATAAGCAGCCCTGAAGGGGAGCTATTTATGGTTGTATTCCGTGCTCAACAGCGGATGGTGTTGCCATGAAGTCGAAGGGGAAGAAACTGCTGGGAGCAGCCCTACACTGACTCACATCACTCCGGTAGGAACAGCAGCAATTAAAAAAAAAAAAAAAGATATTTATGGCACGTTCCAGCCCAAGAATTGTTTGTTGTGTTTTTTTTCCAGCAGCTGCCCTCACTTATAACCACTGCAGTGTGGCACTGGGAGCAATAGCAACAGCTGAGACCAGCTCAAAGCTGGGATTCAGCTCTAAGAAGGGAACAAGGCATTGCCACACTTACACCTCCCAAAATGTTAATGCAACCTCTTACTAATAAACCCTAGTGGAGGTATTTTTATTAAAGAAAATCCCCATTCAGTGAAGCTGGAGTGCTGTGTATCAGCAGGCAATTTTACGTTGTCAGAGAGAATCAGAGGTGCATTTTCACATCTTTAAAAACTGTAGGCTTTTGAGATCTCTTTCCCCTGAGTTTTGGAATAATCACTGTGTGTTTTAACTTAAAATGCATAGCTCAGCCTTTGTTGTATGACATAACACTTTTATCCGAGGCACACGTAACTGCAAATCCTTTTGCAATTCATCTCTCCAGGCCATACTGCGTGTAACAGGTGGGCCAAGATTAGGCACAGGAAATTCGAGCCACAATTTCTTTAGCTACTGGAGATCTGCTACAGCTTTCCTGATGCTAACGCTATCACAGTTTAAAAGTGAAGATGTTCAAATGGCATAGGATTCTTTAATGAATCACTGAATTTGGAAACAGTCGTATCATGACAGAAAATTAAATAGCAAAGCTATTAAAAGACCTTACACTTCGAACATCACAGACAGACTGAGGGAAAGCATTCACTCTGCTGAGCCACAACATAGGCCATCTACTGGTATAGCTTTTTTGCACTAAGGGCACAGAAAATTTAACCAAGCAGAACCCCCCTGGGCTGTGGCTGCAGTTAGCATGTTCCTGTCAGTTCATCCACCCCGTGGCCCACCCTGTCAGAGAAGTTGTGGAGCTGCGTTTACATCTAGTGGGATCTAGAGAGAATAATTTTCTGTCAGTAGCGTGAAGGTATCTCAGGGCTATTTGCGTTTATAAGTCACTTGAATTGAATCATCTACATTGTGACACAGAAGCAAGTCACTTGCAGGCAGGTAGAATCCTGCAGGTCACCACAGCAAGTGTACATGGACCATTTCCACTGATACTACAAGTGCAAAGATGATAAAAATTGTAAGGCTGAAAGATTGTCTCACTCATCTGAATAATTATCTCAACAGTCCCCCTTCCCTTCTCATCTAAAAAGCTGGAGGGCAAAATAAAGAAAAAAGGACTGCTTGTAATCTTCAAAATGAGTTTTTATGTGGTACAAATTGTTTCATCATCTGTGTAGAGAGATTACTGAAAAATGCTCTTAACCAGTTTGATACTGACAAATGATATGTAGACATTTTAAAAATTACTCTTCTAGATGGAAGGGTATGAGGACAGGCTACGAGAGTTGGGGCTCTTCAGCCTGGAGAAGAGAAAGCTTTGAGGAGACCTCACAGTAGCCTTCCAGAATCTGAAAGGGGCCTACAGGAGGGCTGGGGAGGGACTATTGACAAGGTCTTGTAATGACAGGATAAGGAATAATGGATTTAAACTGGCAGAGAGGAGATTTAAACTGAGTGTTAGGAAGAAGTTCTTTCCAGTGAGGGTGGTGAGACACTGGCACAGGTTGCCCAGGGAGGTTGTGTCTGCTCCCTCCCTGGAGGTGTTCAAGGCCAGGTTGAATGAGGCCTTGAGCGACCTGATCTAGTGGGAGGTGTCCCTGCCTATGGCAGAGGGTTGGAACTGGATGAGCTTTGAAGTCACTTCCAACCTAAACCATTCTATGATTCTATGGTATAAAATACTACCTGTTAGGGCAACCCCCTTCTTATAGAGACTGCTTACATTACAGACAAAAATGAGTCCATCTCACAGAGCCAAATTATGCACAGTAAAATGAACTGTATTGCCTTCTGCTGGGCACATTAACAAAAGTATTAGCCAGGTCTCTGTTCCGGGCCTGAAATCTATCTCCAGTGTCAGCTGTACTCTGTAATGAGATCAAGGCACGTGTAGCAAGCAAAAATGATGGGAAGCCACCCGAATGTCAGGATCCATCACTATAAACTGAAATCAAATTAGTATGCAGAGTGGTTAGGCTGCTCAGATTTCAGCTATCCTTGTTAGCGTAGTTGTGTGGAGAATTTGTGCTTTCTCATTGGTTAAATCGAATTACTAACCATAGTACTTTCTTGTATATTCTCAGTCCAACCAAACAATTAATTTGTTCTAAAACAGACTGATTCTAACTGTAATCATGCTCCTGTGCTGGACACTGGTGAGACCACACCTTGAGTAGTGGGTTCGGTTTTAGGGCTCTCACTCCAACAAGGACTTTGAGATGCTGGAGCATGTCTGGAGAAGGGCAACAAGCTGATGAATGGTCTGGAGAACAGGTCTGGTGAGGAGCAGCTGAGGGAACTGGGGTTGTTTAGTCTGGAGAAAAGGAGGCTGAGGGCAGACTAATTTCTCTCTACAGCTACCTGAAAGGAGGGGGAAGCCAGGTGAGGACTGGTCTCTTGTCCCAGGGAACAAGTAATGAGAGGAACTGGCTTTAGGTTGCACCAGGGAAGGTTCAGGTCGGATATCAGAAGAAATTTCTTCACAGAAAGTGTTCTCAAACCCTGGAAAAGGCTCTCCAGGGAGGTGTTTCAAAGATACAGAGATGTGGTGCTGAGGAATATGGTTCAGGTCCAGTCTTGGCAGAGTTGGATAATGGTTAGATCCCGTGATCTTAGAGGTCTTTTCCAACTGAAATGATTCTGTGGCTTCACCCTCAGTGCCCAGGGCAGAGCCTGAGCAACTGATTATACCTGTAATCATGGCCAACAGTCAAAAGTGAACCCTCTTTATGGTATCACAAGCTGTGAGATGTTTGAATGAATAGCAGAAGGCTTGTTCATCTTCCAAGCATGCACTCTTGGAAGATGCTGTGGCTATGTGGAATGCTAGAACAGAGAGGCCTTCCTAGTAGAAACATTTTACTAACTTTGAATGCACTGTCTCTATGAGCATCTTCTCAGAAATTTGTGCTTGGGGGTCTTTCTGTGCTGGGATGAGGTTTGGGGGAGTTTCTTGTTTGGGTTTTTTTCTTTACTAGTAGACTGACTAAAATTGAAAAAAAAAAATCAATCATCCTCAAACACTGGACTTCAGAGATTTTTTTTTAAAAAATATCTTACAGAGTGCTGTGATGACCTTATAAACCTAAAACAGAACTAAAGGCAACTGGCAACTGATTTGGTGACAGCGTCCAAGAACGTGGTCCCTAGAGTAGAACAAAATACAAAGCTGAGTCCTTCAAGCAGCGTTGTTGTCACCGTAAATGGAAAACTTAGTTCAGAAAACATCAACAGAATATTATGGGGAGCCTGCTAAATTTAAGAGTACATCAAACTGTGCCTGAAAAATCCCTAACAGCACTTTTTGCCGAACTTGCTATTAATGAAACTTCAACACCTCACAACAGATTTGTGAGGCAATTCAACATAGTGATCATAGAATCAATCACAGAGTCCTAGAATGCTTTGTGTTGGAAGGGATTTTTAAAGCTCACCTAGTCCAGCTTCCCTGCAGTCAACAGGGACATTTGCAACTACAGCAGGTTACTTAGAGCCCCAAACAACCTGACCTGCAGTGGTCCTGGGGATGGAGCATCTACTATCTCTGTGGGCAACCTGGACCAATGTCTCACGACCGTTAGTGTAAAAAAATAACATCTCTCTAGTGTAAATCTCCCTCTTTTAGTTTAAAGCCATCATGTCTCCTCCTATCACAACAAGTCCTGCTCAGAATTCTGTCCTCAGCTTTCTGATCAGCTGTTTTAAGTGCTGAAAGGCTGCAGTAAGGTCTCCCTGGAGCCTTTTCCAGGCTGAACAAACCCAGACGATGTCTATCAGGAAGTGAGAGTACTGAATCACTGGTATGTAACTGACAAGAGTCATAAACTGAGTCAATATCAAAGCAGAGAGTACAAGAGCAATTTAAAATCCAGGTTTGTTTCCTAACATTGAAAATGCAACACACAGTAAGAGATCAAATTACTGGGGATTAGCTGCCTTGACAAACTGAGAGGTAAAAAAAAGGAAAAGAAAAGCTGAAGCATCCTAACTAGCGTATTTTATAAAGATTTAACACATCACGGAATTGCTTGTCTTGGAAAAGACCTCTAAGATCATCGAGTCCAACCATTGGCCCAACACCACTGTGGCCACAAAACCATGTCCCCAAGTGCCACATCCACACGTTTCTTGATCACCTCCAGCGATGGTGAATCCACCACCTCCTTGGGCAGCTTGTTCCAATGCCTGACCACTCTCATAGCAAAAAAATTGTCCCTAATAACCTAGACCTCCCCTGGCACAGTTTCAGGCCAATTTCCTCTCATTCTATCACCTGATCCTAGACACCTCCACTTCACACCAACCTTCTTTCAGGGAGTTGTAGAGGGCAATGAGGTCTCTCCTCAGCCTCCTTTTCTCCAGACTAAACAACCCCACTTTTCTTTGCTGCTCCTCATAAGAGCTGTTCTGCAGGCCCCTCACCAGCTTTGTTGCCCTGCTGGTGTTAACGCAGAAACCACGACAGAAGGGCTCATGTTATAAAAGAAAATTAAATGCATTTACAGGCAGGTTAGGGCCAGCATAATTTTATTTCATATTCTTTAACTACTATAATGTGGCACTAAACTTCAAGCTAGTCAAATACCTTTTAAGATTGGATTAGTATTTCAGAGAAGTAGCTTTCAGATAGCTGTATGTGCTGGAAATGAGAGTCAGGTTATACATGCCAGAAACTGGGGATACCTATCACTGGAGCAGATTCAATCTAATACATTCTTAAATGAAAATGATTGAACATCTCAGGTTATCAGCTCTTCAGCTGCAAAAATATGCAAGTCTACTACAATATAATTACATTTAATGGAGAGAAAAAAAAAGACTAATCTCCTCAGCCTGCATGTTGTACATCCTGCTATGCATATAGTGATAGATAACAGTAATGGGAAGAATCCAGGGAAGCATTTTCTTTGCCTTCTGTGTGCCAATACATGATCTCAGACACGCAGGCTTCTACACATCACACCTTTAGAAAAAAAGATTGCATTATTTGAGCAAATGGTGATTGGTGTCCTTCCATTTAGCCCTCGCTTTCAGTGAAATGCCACGGTCAGGTGTGCACAGCCAGCTCAGCCTGCAGGAAGGAGGCGAGCGGCTGCCAGTGCCGGAGGGGAGCACTAGGGTGCTGCTGTCCGTGGGGAGAACACCTGCCTCACTAAAGCAATTTGCACATTTCCCAAGCAGTGACCTCCTGAAAATGGGAACAAGCCAGGACTGAGAGGGGAAGGAACACTGCTGGCAGCTGACAGTGTCACCATGTCTGGAATAGCAGGCAGTAAGGGCTGTGTTTCATAATAAATGCTAAACAGAATCTCTGTGCTGAAAATAAGTCGTACATTGAAAGTACTCCTCTGGGCTGCAGGGTATCGTCTGGCGGTCCTCAGAGAGATCAGCATTACGAGGCTTTTTAAAAGCCTCATCATTTATTTAAACCCATGCTAGTAGGTCATCAAACATTTTCTTACAAACTCCACGGATATATGACACTTGTTTGCCACAGAGGAAAAAGAACATACATACTCAGAAGGAAAACACAACAGAAGCCTGGGCTGAAAGGGAGGTTTGCTGTATGTCAAGGATGTTGTGCAGTGTGTGAAGGTGACATACTACATGTCACCCATCTTTAATGGCATATCTGAGTCACCAAGCAGACATCATGTTCATAATATCACTGTGCAGCCTTTTCCATGCCTTATTTGTAGATGATTTATAAAATGTTTTTTCTCCCTTAAAAGATATGTACCACGTAGTAGGATAGCTACAGAAATCACATTAGTCTGAACGCTAATGGAGTCTCATCAGGGCTCTGGTAGTGAGACAGAAATGTTATATCGAAATGGATTTGCTGAATTCATGAAGTGTTGCTCAGTTTTAAAACATTCAGATTTCAAATTCATCTTTCACCTACGATACATTCCTTTCAAAGCTGGTCCTTTTCCACATTCCAGCATTTGTATCATTTCCCCCAAGCATATATCCAGTATTACAGTCTGCTGTTTTCCAAACGCACGATAGAAACTTCTCTCTGAGGTGTCTGACCTCCTATTCCAGCAGTCTCACATTCACTTAGCTTCATCAGACAGCTTCACTAAATTCCCCTGTAGCTCCTGCTGTTAAAATATCCCCAAAGCAAAACCACGTCAGCTTTCCATTTCTAATCTTCCTTGCATTTTGTTGTCCAAGGTGGCAGAAGTACAGTTAAACCACACAAAGATATGACAGAAATAGGCACACTGGGGAGTAACTGCCTCTGTTACTGCTTTAGAAAGGACACTAAATCACCTTCATATTCCCTTCCCAAATCTGGGCTATCACTGTTCCTTTTACAAACATTAAGAGAGACCAAAAATTATCCAGAACTGGCTTTTTCAAACATCATTTAAACATCTACCTTTCTTTTTTTTTTTTTTTCTTAAACCTAGACTGTTCACGGAATCATAGAGTGATTTGTGTTGGAAGGTACCTTAAAGATCATCCAGTTCCTACCCCCCATGCCATGGGCAGGGACACTTTCCACTAGCTCAGCTTGCTCAAGGCCTCATCCAACCTGGACTTGAACACGTCCAGAGAGGAGGCATCCACAACCTCCCTGGGCAACCTGTTCCAGTGTCTCACCACCCTCACTGGAAAGTCTTTCTTCCTAATCTCCAGTCTAAATCTCACCTCTTCCAACTCAAAGCCTTTGCCCCTTGTCCTGTCACTACAAGTCCTTGTGAAACATCCCTTCTCAGCTTTTGTGAAGTCCTCTTCAGGTACTGGAAGGCTGCCTTAAGGTCTCTCTGGAGCTTTCTCTTCTCCAGGCTGAACAGCCCCAACTCTCTCAGCCTGTTCGCACAGGGGTGGTACCTCAGCCCTCTGATCATCTTCTTGGCTTCATCTTGGCCATCTCCAACAGTTTCATGTCCTTCTTGTGCTGGGAACACCAGCACTGAACACAGTGGGATCCCAGGTGGGGTCTCACCAGAGCAAAGGGGTAGAATCGCCCTCTGTGGAACTGCTGTTTACACTTCTTTTGATGCAGCCCAGCACACAGCTGCCTTTTGAGCTGCCAGTGACCATTGCCAGTTGTATTAAAATAATTTTCTTGTAACAGGCCTGCCTGTGTGTGTTTTAAATGACGCGGGGAAACTGGGCTCTTATTTACTAAAAGTTCAACAAAAATATAACAGGAGCTTGAATTATTAACTGAAAACATGTTGTAGCCTGGGAACAGCCTGCCCAGAAAGGCTGTGGAGTCTCCTTCTCTGGAGGGATTCCAAACTCACCTGGCCATTGTGATCCTGGGGATCTGGACTGGATGATGTCTGGAGGTCCCTTCCAACTCTCACTATGCTGGGATTCTGTGAAGGTCTGCACAAGCAAGGCAGGAAATGCCATCATCTCCTGAGTGCTCAGGGACTGTATTCTCTTGTGCCAGTGTCAAAAGGAGCATTTCATCTCCTCCTCAGTACTAAAGCCAAAGACTCTCTGACTCCATTTCCTTAAATTTGAAACCACAGCGCGTTCCTGAGAAGAAAATACTGTCCTGCATCATGCATCCTCTGTGCTCAGCACTTGATTAAATCCTACATATAAAGCCCATGACAATTTATTTAATAAACCATAATTTATTAGAGACACTACATTTCTACCTCTGCAAGCTTTGAACGTGGACAAATTCATACTGCAGAAGGGGCCTTTGAAGTCTCATCAATAATGCTGAGATGTGAGAGGCAGCTTGAAAAAATTCTGTATGTGACATGAGAATAAGCTGTAATAAAAACAGACAGACTGTGAGTGGTAACTACGGGTCAAAGAAATGGTTACAGGAGAGAAAATGCTCTTAAAATAGTTTGCTTCTATTCCAAAATATGAAATGATAATAACAGTAACATTTTCTTTCAATTTCTTAATAACAAGTGGTTTCTGATTTTAATTATTTTTGTTTACTATATCCTGTGTTTTAAGGATCTTTAGCTGTTGATTTTAATTTTTTAAAAAATTAATTGCTATAATCCTGTATTTTTGCAAGGGCCTGTAGTGATAGGGTGAGGGGGGAATGGCTTTAAGCTGAAAGAGGTGAGATTTAGACTGGAGATTAGGAAGAAGTTCTTTACAGTGGGGATGGTGAGACACTGGAATAGGTTGCCTGGACATTGTGATCCTGGGCAAGCTGCTGTGGGTGATCCTGCTTTAGCAGGGACTTGATGATCTCCAGGAGTCAACCCCCATCATGATGGGATTGTGTGAAATACAGATCTTTCTAAACTGTTCAGAAACTGCAAACACTGCCTAGGGATAACCCTGCAGCAATCCTGGGACATTTCTCAGTGTGGAGGAAGCAACCAGTTATGAAAAGGAACAAACAGTAAACACTGAGTGACAAAAATAAGATATAGTAAACATTACAGCAGGGTTGACTAAGACAGAAGAAAAAACATATTTCTGATTGTGATGATAATTATATAATAAAATAACATATAATATCACAATAGTATTACATATTATTATTATTATTATAGAACACAGCAACTAGGAGGTTAGGAATAAAACCTAGAAGAATAATTAAAACAGTAATAGTAATAATAATAATAATAATAACACCAACAGGATAAAAATAATATCCAGAATAAATTCCTCATAGGCAGTTCTTAAGGTATTTCTCCCACCTGTGTAATTTAGAACTTTACTTTGCTATCTAAAGAATAAAATTAACAAGAATTGCTATAGAAAAAATAGCAGAAGACAAAAATTATTCATCCACGAGCAACAACAGAGCTGGAGTTTCACTAGATGCACACATACAGATACTCAGAGCGACTGTGCTGATACAGGAATGGGTTCTTTTGTCCCTTAAAACTTGATTTTCCTAATCCTAGAAACCCCAATGATATGTAAAATAAAACTTCTATTTTCTAAATAAGAGGCTGAACAGTGTGTGAATATCCTCTGAAGGTCAAAAAGTCTGCCAGCTAAATCATACCTTGTGTCAATTTAATCAGAACAGAAGTGGTTTTGTCTGCTTTTTTAAGGTTTTCCTTCTGAACATCTTTTATTGATGTTATGAAATTCAGAGTGCAAGCATCCTACCTTCTGATTCATAATCTAATTGAACGGACAGATATGAGATCGACTGCAACACAGCTATGTAGTGACAAACAAACCCAGGACTACCTTGGAATGAAAAAGAATAAACCACAGTTGTGTAAGCCACCATTCTGGATGAAATGCAGCAAACACGGTTCTCAGACACTGCAACTGACTCCCCATAGAATCCCCATCTCTGAAGGTGTTTCAAAGAGGCAGAGATGTGGTGCTGATGGACATGGGTTAGCACCAGGCTTGGCAGAGATAGAGAATGTTTGTGCTGGATGATCTGAAGAGGCTTTTCCAACCAAAATGATTCTGTGATTCTCTGTATTATATGTGTAAATATAATTGTATTAATTCCCAACATTTTCCTGAAGAGCATTGGCTGGGACACATAGGCTGGGATAACCAATCTGCATTGCATCTTCCCTCCATGTTTTCATAGAATCATAGAATGGTTTAGGTTGGAAGGGACCTCAAAGCTCATCCAGTTCCAACCCCTGATCATAGGCAGGGACACCTCCCACTAGAACAGATCACTCAAGGCCTCATCCATCCTGGTCTTGAACACCTCCAGAGAGGGAGCAGCCACAACCTCCCTGGGCAACCTGTTCCAGTGTCTCACAACTGTCACTGTAAAGAACTTCCTCCTAACATCTCCCCTCTTCCAGTTTAAACCCATTACCCTTTGTCCTGTCATAACAAGACCTCGGAAATAGTCCCTCCCCAGCCCTCCTGTAGGCCCCTTCAGATAATGGAAGGCTACTATAAGGTCTCCTTGTTTTGTTGTTGGGTTTTTTTTGGGGGGTGTTGGGGTTTTTTTGTTTGTTTGGGTGTTTTGTTTTGTTTTTTTGAGGAAAGTTTCTTGGCTCTTCCCTTGATGATTTTGTGCTAAAGTCTTGATTCAATCTGGCCTTTCAAGTTCCCAGTAAATGGTAGTGCCAAATCTTTGCTATTAGCAAATCATTTTCATTTTGTGTTTAACCAGAGTAGCTTTAGTAGCAGCTAAGGAAATCTGATATTGTAAAAATCATTTTGTAGTAAGGTCTGTGTTGAGGGAAGCACTCTGTCAGCATCTGGGCAATGATCATTTATGGCCCTGAAATGTTCTTATAGCCTACAGCATTGTAAATGTGACCATCTAAAGAACTGCTTTAGCTGCCCACTAACAAGAGAAGAGTCTGTTTCAGAGGTGCCTAATCAAGACAATCAAGAAAGATCTCTGCTCCAGTCCATACTTGCTGGACTAATCATAAAGACTAAACACTACTGCAACATGGTCACAAGCAAATCTTGTACTCTACTCTTGGATGCAGAACCCACTCATAATCAGCTGGGCATGAAATACTTGACTGAATGCCTTCTAAAAGCAAATGTTTCTGGTGTTCTCAGTTAAAAACTTCTAAACCCAGCTACACAAAACATGGATACCAATCCACCCAGTGCATTTCTGCCTTGTCAAGAGGTAGAGTGCATCACAGTGACACGTTTATATGATGCCGTGAATCAAACTCATAAAATAATGGATGTCAATGTGCTGTAACAATTCTTAAAGCTTGTCATAATCAATTTTAAAATGTGATCTGTTTCATTAAGTGCTATACTCCTGTCAGAGATCACAAATGAAGGAATGCTGAAAGAAATTTCCTTTCCTATATGCTCTTGAAAATCAATCGGACTAAAAAGATGAAGGTGCGAGGCAGAACAACAGGTGTAGGTACTTATCAAGATGTGAATTGTCATAGCAATCCAGGCAGACTTTCTAATAGGTTACAGCTGTTTCATCAGGCAGGTGCATTACACTAATCATACCTTTCAAATCACTTTAAGGGTGGTGCACCTTAAGCATTTGATTTCTTTAACCCATTTGTGGGGGTGAGAGGTTAGTTTTCTTTGTTCTATAGAGCTGAAAGAGAAAGAATCTCTGTCATTTGCACTCAGAAATGCTACTAGACTTTGAAGCAAGTTATGTAATAATCACCTTCCCCATCCTTTACAAAAGTGCTGTGCTAAGATATTTCTGCTACTGTGTATTTTAAGTGTGAAATGAAATTTATACAGAGTTCAGAAACTAAATTACGTTGTTCCTTCTAATAATTTTTTTTTTTTTGCTTATATGGCATATTAGAGCTTTCTGAAGCAGTACAATAGACTGTGGAACTCCTCAAACCTTCTGTATCTAGAATTTACACGGCCAGACATTGAACTTCATTTGGATGTAGTTCCTTCAAAGCTGTTCACTTTAATATCTTTGATTTGGACTGGAGCATAAAGCACTCTGCACTGATCCAGGATGAAAACCCTAAGTAGCTGCCCCTTTGTCGAATAACTGTTACAGCTTGGAGTGAAAATTAAACCAGAGGGTGGAAACAAGACATGGGAAGCGTCATGAGATGGAAAATCAGAACTGAGATAAGAAGCCTTAAAGATGACTTTCTGCCAAACAAGATATTAGGTCTTATTCAAAACGCATTTATCTCTCCTACTTCACTGATGTTAGGTGTGATCTAGAAACATGGGCATCAGTCCAAGGGCATACCTCTTTCTCTGCCATCTGTCACAAACAGCAGAGACACCCAAGTTATACTCATTTCCCTCCTCCCAGTAAATAAGTCAATAAATAATTTTGACAGCTGGCAGGAGGACATCACAGTGTGAGAACTGCCTCCTCCCACAGCAGCTGCTGTCTCCGTGGCATACATGGGAACTCATTGTGTGAACATGGGTGGGTTCTTCTACAGTAGGAATTCTAAAACCATGATTAGGTGTGAGGCAGCAGCATTTTTGCCAACTCTGAGAGCTATGAGAGAAATTTCAATGCCTACAATTTTATCTGTAGAAAGATATTTATCATCTAGCATTTCTCCTGTGAACAAAGAGCTTTTAACTTTCTGTCAAGGGCTTTTATGATCCTTCTATAAGCTGCTCCTATCACATACTAAAATCAACATAGAAGCATTATACATCTATAAATATTATGCATATAAAAGTGTATAATATATTTGTATTATAGGCATGTGGTTAGTGACTTGAGAAAGATTCTCCTCCCCTGGTGGACTGCCCCTGGTGAGGTGGCATCTTGAATGTTATGTCCAATTCTGGATCCCTCAGTACAAGAAGGACCTCAGGGAGATGCTTGAAAGAGCCCAACACAGAGCCACAAAAATGATTAAGGGAGTAGTGGAAGATCTTTCTTCCAAGGAGAGGCTGAGGGAGCTGGGGCTCTTTAGCTTGGTGCAGAGGAGCCTTAGGAGTGACTTTATGAATCTTTATAAATATATAAAGGGTGAGTGCCAAGAGGCTGGAGCCAGGCTCTGCTGGGTGATGCCCAGTGACAGAACAAGGGGCAATGGGTGGAAGTTGAGGTATAGGAAGTTCCATGGAAACATGAGGATGGTTTTTTTCGCTTGAGAAGATGACAGAACTTTGGAACAGGCTGCCCAGGGAAGTTGTGGAGTCTCCATCTCTGGAGATATACAAGACCCACCTGGATGTGTTCCTGTGTGATCTGGTATAGGTGAAACTGCTCTGGAAGGGCGACTGGACTGGGTGATCTTTTGAGGTCCCTTCCAGCCCCTAACATTCTGTGGTTCTGTGATTATATATGTATAATACCTATGAGGCAATGAAAGCAATAAGAAAACTCAGATGCTTACCTTTTGCAAGAAATCTAGCTTTATGATAAAATTTGTTGAAAAAGTTCAGATGAATTGCCTAGTTTTATGTGTAATTAGTTTGAACTTTTGCTGATGACTGCATACCTTTACAGAAAATCCTGTGTTTTGGTTCCACATACAGGGAAAAGGCTCAAATTCAAGCAGAACAGTCAACAATTTAGATTAGCTGAGTCACTGTATTGTAGCAACAGTCCTCTCTCAGTAGGAAGCAAATAGATTAGCTACCCTCATCCAAGAGGTGAGGACATCACCTTCAAGGAGTATGGTTTAAAAACAGAATCCAGAAGTCTTGCATCTTTAGTACCAAGGACATTCACTTATATCTTTATGAACAGAAACAGTGTCTGCATAACAGATGTGGATCAGTAAAGGTTAAATCTTAAAAATAGACTGCTGCACACTCTAAGAGTTTGAGTCAATGCTGTATTTATGCAGTAATTTAACTCTTAAATGGGATGCCTCTGTCTGCAGGAGTCCTTCTCTGGGATTTCTTAACAGCCCTCAGTTCATTAATGAGGCAGCACAGCTTTGTCTTCTATCCAGCAGCAAGTCTGAAGGCTCACAAATAGCTCTGGTTATTATGACCCTTTAAAGAACAAACAAATTAAAATAAGATGATGAATTTGGCCATCTGAATTATCTGGCTGCAATGAAGCATACAGTAAGCTTCTAAGATTTTATATATTACTGCTATTATTATTATTATTACAGCAGTAGTCATTCCCTAGTAGTATCAAAAATATTTGTGTTCTTCAGCAGCTGCTGCTTTATGGTTTCTTCATGTGTTGTAAGAGTATTGGATCTCTGAGAGTATATTGTATTTTATGATGTAGATGGTTGCATTGCTGCAGCACTGCATCATTTTTAAGACTAAAGTGCCATTGTGTGTCAGCTGCAGCATGCAGGAAGAGCTTTGAATGCAGTTAACAGTATCTGCAATCTCTCCTAGTCAAGTAGCTTTCTTACATTCAATCACAAAAAACCAAGCATGGTGTGGCTGGAAGGAACCTCTGGGGATTATCTAGTCCAACCCTCCTGCTAAAGCAGGGTCACCCACAGCAGGCTGGCCAGGATCACAATGTCCAGGTAGGTTTGGAATCTCTCCAGAGAGGGAGACTCCATAGCCTCTCTGGGCGCCTGCTCCAGGGCTCCAGCATGCTCACCAAAGAGATTTTTCCTCATCACGTTCAGATGGAACCTCCTGGACTCCAATTTGTGCTCAGTCTCTTGTCACTAGGCATCACTGAAATGCTCTTGCCCCCTACACTTTAGCTTTTGCTGAGCATTGATCAGATTGCCTCTCAGGCTGCTCTTCTCCAGGCTCAACAGCCCCAGGTGTTTCTTCTTCACAGAGATGCTCCAGGCCTCTCAGCATCTTTGAGTCTCTGCTGGACTTTCTCCAGTGGTTGCCTGTCTCTCTGGAACTGGGGAGCCCTGATAGATGAAAAACAAATTCACAAAGAAGCCTCTTAAATCATGTTCAGATTTCTATCATTTAAAAACATTTACCTCTGGTACAAGTTAATAGGTGGAGAAACAAATCTTGGTGTCCTGACTCATGCTGCACAGTGAAGTGTTTTGCTTTACTCCCTCAGGCCACTAAAAGCTGCATTTCCCTAAATCCCAAATTTATTTCCAGGACTACATATCTGACAGCCATGAAGAGAATACAAATCCTAAACAACAATCTTCCAGTGTTCAGAGGGTTGAGCTGTGCAAGCCCTTCGGGAAGAAAGGGACTTAGATAGAAGCCTACAGGTAAAATGTCTTGTTTGGTTTTCTTTAATTGCTGCCTGTGCTGACAGACAGACAGAGAGAATGTGCGTACCCCAGCTTGGGTCAGCACAACCTTGGCACACTGCTGCAAGTGCCATTTCTTATTGTACTTGAATCATGATGTGGAAAAGATCTGTTGTGTTTTGCTCAGAGGAAGGGATGACAATGACAACAGAAAAGCAATTTGAACATTGCTCTTATTCATGACAGATATTCAGTGGAGCAATCAGAGAGGGGCTGGGTTCCATCACCACCCTATTACTGCTCTCCTGTGGATCATTTGTGTTTGTCTCCCCATATACAAAATGGGAATGCTGTTGGATTTGGGTGGTGTGTTTTTTTTTCTTACTGAAAACAAGAAGACAGATTTTCTGGTGAGTCTGCTTCAGCCTGGGGATGTGAAACAACCTAACACTGGAAAAGTTATGCACAGCAGAGTTGCAGTTGATAGAAAGAGTTATAATCATAGAATCACTAAGATTGGAAAAGCCCTCTAAAATCACTAAGTCCAACTACCAACACCACCATGGCCACTAAACCATATCCTCAGGTGCCATGTCTACAGGTTTTTTTAACACCTCCAGGGATGTTGACTTCCTGCACAGCCTGTTCCAATGTCCACTCTTTCAGTGAAGAGATTTTTCCTAATACCCAGCCTATGGAAGATATGGGAGAGAGGAACACAGTGTGATACACAAATGACATTCAGTCAACAATTAACATAAACCCCATAAAAACTTCATATGAAATTTCATATAAAATCTTTCCCTAAGAGATGAAAGCAGAGTTCTTTATGTCAGAGAAGCGCTTTTCACATTTGTGACAAAATAATATAGGACAGAATCAATAATTTCATAATGTAAAGCTGATGGATACCAGTTGCACCTGGGAGGCAGAATGCCTTAATGTACACCTTAATGTATTCCAGAGTCCAGGCTTTCTGTCATCCAGAGAAAGCCTTGAAAGGTGTCAAGGCCAAGAGGAACCTTTCAAGAGATGAACACAATGACAAAGATATCATTAACAGTGCTCGAGTTGTCAGAAAATCAGAACCAACTATGCCCAAGTATTCCATCATTTTGGTAGACATTACCCAGATCAGCCCCAAACTTGCATTGAGAAGAAAGTCACGAGCAGTTTCCAGCAGGTCTAGAACCAGAGAAGGTTCCTCTGTCCCTCTGCTCTGGTGAAGCCTTATCTGGAGTATTGTATCGAATTTTGGGCTCTCCAGTTCAAGAGAGACAGGGAACTACTGGATAGAGTCCAGCAGAGTGCCACTAAGGTGCTGAGGAGACTGGAGCATCTGCACTATGAGGAAAGGCTGAGAGACCTGGGGCTGTTTGTCTTGGAGAAGAGCAGCCTCAGCGGGGATCTCCTTAATGCTGATCAACAGCTAGAAGGCAAGCGTTAGAAGAGTGGAGCCAGACGCTTTTCAGTGGTGCTCAGTGACAGAGCAAAGGGCTAATGAGCACAAACTGGAACCCAGGACATTAGTGTAAACATAAGAAAAGAACTCTTCAGTTTGAGTGGCAGAGCCCTGGAACAGGGTGCCCAGAGAGGTTGTGGAGTTTCCGTCTCTGGAAGCATTTAGAACCCATGTGGACATGTTTCTGGGTGATTTACTCCAGGTAATCCTGCTCTAGCAGGGAGGTTGGACAAGACAATCTTCTGAGATCCAGCCTCTACCATTCTGTGATTCTGTCTAACAGTACTACTAATTTATTTATATCAATCATACCCTCATCCTCCAAAACAGGGAGATAAGATAGATGTGTGTGTGTGTGTATATATATGTAGACATTTCCTTTCCAGGTTACTACAATTCCTTGTTTGGGCTTTCTACAGCTAGTAAATGCTACACGCAACATAACCACCAGAATGTCTATTTGCAGCCATCTATTTTGTGCATATCTCAAGACTGCAGTTCTGTTTCACTAAGCAACTAATCTCTCATAGCCAAAACAGATGATATTTTCAGTATCTCTACAAACCCATGAGTAAGCTATCATTGGTACTGTGATTTGTGCTCACCAGCAAACCAGTTTAAAGCCTCAGTCAGAGAGATCTGCCGAAACTGGTACCAGGCAGATGGCTCAGTCATGCTGTTGCTGCATGTGACAAGGGTAGTTTTGGTCACACCAGTGCTCTGAGCATGGCTGGCTTTTACCACACATGGAAATGGCAGGATACTGAATTTTTGCTTTTGGTGTCCAAACGCTTATAAATAGGACACAGAAGAGCAAACATCAACCTTGTCATTGCAATGCATGAATGAGGAAAGGAACAAATCAGCAGTCGATAGCGTTGAGCTCCTGCTGTGGGCTATTCCATGTGACTGTTTCCCAGCCTGCCTTCAGCAGGAGCCACTCACAACCATCCTTATTTGTGTCATCCATTGCTCTTATATTACTGGCATAGAGAGAAAGGGGAATGGCAGAGAATGCAGAAAGTGACTGTGGGGAGAGGTTTGTTGGAGATGCAGGTGAAAGTTAGCATCAAACTGATGATGTGTGCAAACCACAAAGATGTGAACTGATGACTTGATTCCCAGGGTCAGAACAAGGGGCAACAGGCACAAACTGGAACCCAGGAGGTTGCATCTGAACAGGCGGAGAAACAGCTTTGCTCTGAGGGTGCTGGAGCCTTGGAACAGGCTGCCCAGTGAGGTTGTAGAGTCTCCTCTGGAGAGATTCCAAACCCACCTGGACATTGTGATCCTGGGCAAGATGCTGAGGGACCCTGCTTTAGCAAAGGGGTTGGAATGGGTTATCTCCAGAGGTCCCCTCCAGCCCTCACCATTCTGGGATTTTACCTTGCTTCAAGTGACTTTCTTCAAGCTTATGTGTGTGGAGAGGCCATAGACTGGAAAACCCTGCAGCTTTGTCATACAGCCATTTTTGTCATTCCTTCCCAGTTGCATCAGCCTTGCCACCTACATATCTTCTGGATGAAGGGGCCATTTCCCCCCCCCAAAAAAAGCAGAATGTTTTGTTAGAAGTTTTGCCTGACTCTTTTCCTGACCACTTAATTGCTATTGATGTATTAGACTTACTGGATTTAAACTAAAGCCTTCATAGGTCCCTCTAGCCAGAAAGACACTAAAACTGCTCCAGTTTGTTCCATATGCATTAAAGAGAATGAGATAAAAGAAGCTTGGTAGAAATGTGCAGACTAGCAGGGTATTACCAGGCCGGTCTCAGGGGTTTTGTGGCTGTTAATGAAAAAAAAACTAAACAGAAAGAAGAAGCCTTAATGCTGAAGCAGAATCTCATTGTAATTACACTGCACATTAGGAGAGTCAATCCCTGCAAAACAGCAGCATGTCCTGAGAGATGGACTTAACTGAACTGGATTCTGGTGAGTGGATGCAAGCAGATGTTTCTGAAATGTAGAAACATGCTGGACTTTGCTCTTTGTGTGAACACATCAGAGATCTGCTGCTGTTTCTGCTCTGCAGCTCCTGTTTGCTGGCATTGCTCCCTTGATATGGCATTAAGAAAGTAAAATATCTGGGAAAACAATTAATTCTGAAATCCCTGTAGTTACAGCCTGCAGGTGCTAACATAAGGAAAGTCATCAAACAAACTATGTGTGTTACCAGTTAACTGTAACAAGTATACGTCACACAAAAATATATGGGGTTTGTTATAAAAGTAGGTTATAATAGAATCACAGAATTGTCAAGGCTGGAAAGGCCCTCAAGGATCATCCAGTTCCAACCCCCTTGCCATGGGCACTGACACCTCACACTAGATCAGGTTGCTCAGAGCCACATCCAACCTGACTTTGAAAACCTCCAGGGATGAGGCTTCCACCACCTCCCTGGGCAACCTGTTCCAGCGTCTCACCACCCTCATGGTGAAGCACTTCTTCCTAACATCCAATCTGAATCTACCCACTTCTAGTTTTGCTCCATTCTCCCTAGTCCTATCACTACCTGACATCCAACCTGGCTTAAAAACCTCCAGGAATTTCTGCAACCATGATACAAGAAGCTTTCAGTGAACAAAAGTTTAGTTTTCAGGAAGAAAAATAGAAACAAAAGTTGACCTTAAATATAAAGAATGAATTATATATAAAATATCTGATCAGAAGGAAATTAAACAACAGAAAAAAAGGAGTACTTTTTACTTTCCTTAGGAAACTCCCTGTTAAAGTTGACTCAAACCGCCCAGCTTTGGTTCTGCTCCTGCCAGCCCTGCCAAAAACCTCTTTTCTACTTCTGGCAATATATTCCATTAGCAAATGTGAGTCTGAAGGCAGGCTAGAAAGTTCAGTGAGTTTCCAGTGCTGTTTATCTTCAGATGCTGCAGAGCTATGCCTTCAGATAAGATTTGGGATTGCAAACACACACCCTGCCAGCTGCTACAAAACCAGCAGCATACACAAAGAAAAAGTATTATTAGAAATAACACTAATAAGAGAGCCGGGGGAGGGATGAAGAAGGGGGAGGGGGGGTTGGATTTCATGGACATAGTAAGCTGATTTAAGCTGAAGAGATTTGGTTCAAAGGAAAATTTTAGCATTTCAGCAAATGAAGTATGGAGTGTTTCCTTTGTATTCTCAGTGGAGTATTTTAACATGCCAACAACAATTACTTTGCCCTGAATACTAAGCTGATAGGTGACGGGAACGTGATGCCTCTGGTTTTGCACTGCAGTATGAGTCACTAGCCGAGATAAAGGAGCAGAAGAGAAGCCTGGCAATCCTGCTAAAAGCTGTAAGGTTCTTAGTCTGCTCCAGTGATGCAGTGAGAATGATACTTTCCTCCCCGGCTGTGTTTTGCCTGCTGGGGAGCCAGTGCCTACCTTGCTTTCTGTCTGAAAAGCCAAAGGGCATAGAGAGCAAAAATGCCACCAACTCTATATCCTATGCCTTTGTTTATCATTTTCAACTGGGTTTGGAATTTCACATCCACTCATAGAAGAGAAAATATGGCAATAAAGATCATGTATAGGAATAAAATATATGATCATAGAATTAGAGAATCACTAAGATTGGAAAAGAACTCTTAAGATCTTAAGTCAAAGCTTCTAGCCAGCACCTCCATGACCACTAGACCACAATCTAAAGTGCCACATCTACTGGTTTTTGGTTTTTTTTTTTTTGACACCTCCAGGGATGGTGACTCTAATACCTCCCTGAGCACCCTGTTCCAATGCCTGACCATTGTTTCCATAAATAAATTATTCCTAATATCCAATCTAAACCTCTCCTGGAGCAACTTGAGGCCATTTTCTCTTGTTCTGGGAGAAGAGGCCAACACTGGCCTCACTACAAGCTCCTTTCAGGTAGCCATAGACAGTAATAAGGTTTCCTCTCAGCCTCCTCTTAGCAGGCTAAACAATCCCAGCTCTGTCAGCCTCTCCTCATAAGATCTGCTTCCAAAACCTCTCACCAGCTTTGTTTTGGTTGGAAAAGACCACCAGATCATCAACTGCAACCATTAACTGAAGATCACCATAACCAATATATGTACCTGTATAGCAAAATATGCATCCAGTATTTGTGGTCAAGGAAGATTTTGCACCATTGAAGATTTATAGAATTCAAGATACAATTAAGACACTTTGGAAAGTTTTATCAGTAAAAATGTCCTTATTCCATCACAGAATCACAGAATATTTTGGGTCGGAAGGGACCTTAAAGGTCATCTATTTCCAAGCCTCTAGAGACACCTCCTACTAGACCAGGTTGCTCAAGGCCCCATCCAACCTGACCTTGAACACCTCCAGGGAGGGGGCATCAACAACCTCCCTGGGCAGCCTGTTCCAGTGTCTCACCACCCTCACTGGAAAGAATTTCTTCCTTTTTCATCTGACATAACTGCCAGGGGAGAACAAGCTGGAGGAGTTACTGACACTCAGGTTGTTCAGTGTTATGAATTTTCTCCCTTATTCTGCAGCTAAAATATGCAGTACACCAGAACTAATGCCTAGGAAATATATAGTGACAGGCAGACTGTTTCTCTGCAAGAATTTTCTGAAACATTCTATATTCAGCCCAAAAAGTGATGAGGCAAATACAGTGTCAGCAGGTGTCTTTCCCCTGGGGTATCACACACTGTTCCTCATACTCACGGTGTAAGGAAACAAACACAAACAGCTTATTCTTGACATTGCACCAAACATGAACCACCATGAAACATCATCCTTAAGGCAACAACATCCTGGACTGATTTCATTGGGGTTTCCCCCTGCCCCTATTTCAACTAAATGAAAACTTTATGTGGGTTTATCTCAGGAAACCAGGAACAGCCATTTATTGCCAGGCATGTGCTTAGTCTTACTTAATGGATTTATATTCATTTATTATTTATCTTTAGCATCAAGGTTTCATGACTCTAAGTCTTATCCTTCTCTGAACCATCTCATGACCTTGTGCTGTTTCAATCTTCTGCAACACAGAAATTTTTATACTCTGGGTGATTTGTTTTCTTAATTCAAATGAACATTTTAAGCATTTCAATTAATTGTGTCAATTAATAATTCACATATTTTTGTCATTTGGTGGGAATAAAAAATTAATGTAATGGTAGTTTTTTTACTCAGGGTGATTATTTTGATCCAGTTAGGTTATAATGGAGAATGACAGAATTTTAGGGGGTGCAAAGGGACCTCCAAAGATCACTGAGTCCAACCCCTCTGCCAAAGCAGGCCACACAGGCATGCATCCAGACAGCTTTTGAAAGTCTGGAGAGAAAGAGTCTCCCCAGCTTCTCTGGGCAGCCTGTTCCAGGGCTCCATCACCCTCAGAGCCTCCTGTGTTCCAGTTTTTACCCATTGTTTAATATTCTATCACTGAGCACCACTGAAAAGATCCTGGCACCTTCATCCAGACATTCACCCCTCAGATATTTATAGACGTTGATCAGATCCCCTCTCAGCCTTCTCGTCTCAAAACTAAACAGTCCCAGGTCTCTCAGTCTTTCCTCATAAGAAAGATGATCAGACCCCTTAATAATTCTCATAGCTCTCTGTTGGAATCTCTCCAGGTCCCTGTCTCTCTTGAATTGGGGAGCTCAAAACTGGACACAGTATTCCAGATGTGGTCTCAATAGGGCAGAGTAGAGGAGGGGGAGGAACGTCCCTAGACCTGCTGGAAACATTTTCCTTGGTGCACCCCAGGATGCTGTTAGCTCTCTTGGCCACAAGGGCACATTGCTGTCCCGTGGAGACTTCAAGGTCTTTCTCCATGGACCTGCTTTCCGGCAGCATGACCCCTGACCTGTACTGGTGCCTACTGCTTTTCCTCCCCATATGCAGGGGGAGTCCACTCTGTGCCTTCATACAGGTCATTGATGAAGATACTGAATAAAACTGGGTCCATAATGAGTTGGTATTAATCAGTATTTTTAAATACTTGAGTTACTGTCTTAGGTTTTATGAACAGACTTCTTTTTACAAGCAGACTTTCACATCCCACACCTTTTGTTCTGTATGTAGTCATCTAAATAAAACATCACCTCTCAGAAGTAACTTCCCCTTGAAGCAGATCTGTGAAATCAAGTAGCTGAAAGGGATCAGGTAAACTTTTAAATCCTGGATTTATTTTTTTTTTATTTTTTTTTTTTCCCCTCCTAAAGCTGATCATCACAGAGCAAAACACAGTCTCATAGAATAGATTGAGTTGGAAGAGATGTTCAAGATCATCTAGTTCCAATGCACCTTCTACTAGACCAGATTGCTCAAGGCCCCAACCTTGAACACCTCCAAGGAAGAAGAATCCACAGCCTCCCTGGGCAACCTGTTCCAGTGCCTCACCACTCTCACTGGAAAGAATTTCTTCCTAATCTCCAGTCTAAATCTCCTTTCTTCCAGCTTAAAGTCTCATGCTATTACTGCAAGTTCTTGGAAGAACACAGCCCCAAAACGCATTAGCCCAAAAGCATATTTTCTTTTCTAAGTCTTTTATGACAAACAGAACACATTTAGTGGTTCTGAAGGATAGTCATTAAATATTTATTTGGAAAATAAATAAATCAACTTTCATTTCAATGTGCAGGTATTGATTGATACTTACAGACTGATATTGTCTCTTGTTAGTGTCATAATCTAAGGCCTTAAGAGTCATGTCCTTAAGATTCACATCCTTAGATAAAAATAAACCTAAAAATTAAATTTAAATATAAGGGCAATGTTTTCAAGGCTGAAGTCCAGCAAAGCACTTAAAGACAAATACATGTTCTAAATTAACTCAGCCTCATGTAGCACACAAAAAAGTCTGCTACCTCTCAAGTCTCTGCTCTGTAAATGTTTCATCTCCATCAAATCCTATTCAGTATCTTCCAGTTTCACTCCCCATTTATTTCATTAACTGTTTTCCTCTCAACAAGTGTTTAACATGTAGTTATGAAACGGGGAAAGAAAGATGAAACACCCTAAAAACCCATGGCTGGTTGTTGCGACTCAGAGAAGGTTTCCAGAGCTATGAGACAGGCTCTGTCCCAGAGAGCTGCCAAAACTAGCACCTGACTGAGAGCCTGGGGAGATGGTGCATATGGAAGAGCCAGAGATTAAAAAATGGCCTGAGGAAACTGGCAACAGCTTTAGAATAGGAAAGCATCAACAAATTACTTTGTTGCTCTCTACAACTACATGAAATAAGGTTGTAGAGAGAGAAGGGCTGGTCTCCTCTCCATCATAACAAGCAATAAGAGGATGTGGTTGCAGCAGGGGAGGTTTAGGTTGGATATTAGGAACAATTTCTTTGCTGCAGGAGTGGTCAGTGGCTGGAACAAGCTGCCCATGGAGCTGGTGGAGTCCTCATCCCTAGAGGTGTTCAAGAAGTGTGTGGACATGGCATTTAGGGACATAGTTTAGTAATTCTGATGGTATTGGGTTGACAATTGGACTTGATGATCTTAAAGGTCTTTTCCAGCCTTAGTAATTCTATGAAATCACAGTCCTGTCCTTTATTTCTTTAAGCAGTAAGACAAGAAAAGCAGAACTTCAGAGGAATTAGAAATATCATTCACTGATGTGCAAAGATGTTCTCATCACAATGCTGGGCATCATGCAGCTTGGTGTCCTTTGTGGAGAAGCCATTAATGCTGATGATGCCAGTCAGAGAAGACAACGACACACTGGAGTCTAATTGTTCAATAAGGAGCAGAAAAGCCAGGAAACATCTCCATGCTTTCTGAAGTTGGGTGACCTCACTGTGATTACTGAATAAAGCTGGAGGGCTGGAGGTTCCCAGTGTGGTCACAGCAAATTCATTAGACGAAGGATGAATCACTTCAATGTGCTCTGTTGTCAGTGAAGGGTGTCTGGTGGGGTGACCCTGCCTTAAAGATAAGAGCAGATCACAGGATCTTAGGGGCTGGAAGGGACTTCCTGGAGATTTTCCAGTCAACCTCCCCTGCCAGAGCAGGAGCACAGAATCTAGTGCAGGTCACACAGGAACACATCCATACAGAGCTGGAAAATCTCCAGAGAAGGAGACTCCACACCCTCTCTGGAGAGCCTGTTCCAGTGCTCTGGGACCCTTACAGTAAAGTTCTTCCTCATGTTGAGATGGAACTTCCTGTGCTGCAGTCTCCATCCATTGCCTCTTGTCCTATCCCAGGGCACAAGTTAGCAGAGGCTGTCCCTGTCCCTTCCTTCCTGACCCCCAGCCCTCAGATACTGATAGACATTGATTAGATCCTGACCCCCAGCCCTCAGATACTGATAGACATTGATTAGATCCTGTCTCAGTCTTCTCTCCAGCCTAACCAGCCCCAGGGCTCTCAGCCTTTCCTTGTAAGTCCTGTAATCACCCTCCATCGGACTCTCAAGTAGATCCCTGTCCCTCTTGAACTGGGGAGCCCAGAACTGGATGCAGTATTCCAGGTGGGTCCTAACTAGGGCAGAGTAGAGGGGGAAGAGAACCTCCCTCGATCTGCTGGACACACTCTTCTTAATGCACCCCAGGATCTCATTGGCCCTCCTGGCTACAAGAGCACATTGCTGTCCCATGGAAAACTTGTTGGCCACCGAAGACTCTCAGGTCCTTCTCCACAGAGCTGCTCTTTAGCAGATCAGCTCCTAACCTGTACTGGTGCAGTTTATTATTCCTTCTCATCCCTGAAAGGATTTAAAAGCCACGTAGATTTGGGAGATATGGTTTAGTGGTGACCTGGCAGTGATAGGTTAATAGTTGGACTCAGTGATCTAAAAAGTCTTCACAAACAAAACTCTGTGGTGGAGTGCAAAGGCAGCTTAATAAATCCCACATGGTGGCTGGAATTATTTTGAGAAACATTATAAAGTATATGGGATCCTTTAAAGATGACAAGGCAAAAAGACGTGAAAAACTGAGGTCTCTTGAGCTTTTAAAATATATAATCACAAAAGCTTCAGGACATTTACCCCACATGCTGCATTTGAAAGCAATTCAGTTTACTCTTTGAAAAGAGGAACTGTGTGAATGATCTTTGAGTGAGGGAAAGCCCTCAAAAGCACTTTATTTCTGAAGGGAAAAGGGGAAATACTTGAGAACTGTGATAAAGGTCCTCATCTATCCTTCCCTCACATCTCTACACAATGAACTCAGGGAATGAAAAAGAAATATAGAGGGTTTGCCATAGGGAAACAAATTCCATTGCTTTTCTTTTCTGCAATTATCTGAAGTTTGAAGGATATGAATTTCAGACTACTAGAAAGAAGGTTTTTTCAGTTTCAGGAAAGCAACCAGTTTTAGAGAAAAGCAGAGTCATCTTCAGCAGTTCTTCGGTTGTACAGTGCAGGAAAACAGAGCTGAACTCAGAGAATCAGTGCAGAGCGCAGTGAGGGGATGGGGAAAAAATATGTCAGGAAAGCCAGTAGAATTCCAAGGGCAACATTAATAATAAATCCATACTTTTCAGGTTGCCTAACAAGCTTACCCAAGCCTACTCAGTGCTTGGAGGATTAATTAAGCACTGCAGTCTCCCTGGGAGGAGGAACCAATAGCCCTTCTCACTGTGGCACCAAGAGGTTAAAACTTGATGCTGCTCTGCATTCTCATTTTGCTGTTGTCCTGCTAGTCTGGGAACCTACTTTAATATCCTCTAATGGCTTTGCATGGATTTGTCCACAATTGAGAGAGATGCTAATTTTAAAACACAGTGTTCCTCAGATTCTGTGGATTATTGATCATAGAATGGCTTCAGCTGGAAGGGACCTTACAGATCATCAGAGGTGTGCATTCTGAAGCAAAAGGACCAACACATTGCCAGACTTTGCATCCTAATCCCTAGAGCAAACAAAGGCTGTATCTGAACTCATCATGGGCTTGTTGCCTTTCCTTCCAGCCTGCTGTCATCTTGTCACCATACCAGGCCTGTTCCCCATTTAAACATAGCATCTGCATCCCCCATCACGTATTTCCTTCCACTTCTGTCTTGCTAACCCTCATCTGAACTGTGTTATGCAACAGATGTTGTACAAA
Organism: Psilopogon haemacephalus; assembly: GCA_013396835.1. NCBI lineage: Eukaryota > Metazoa > Chordata > Aves > Piciformes > Megalaimidae > Psilopogon > Psilopogon haemacephalus. The sequence continues at coordinate 632,346 of VWZI01006484.1, forward strand.
GTTTCCCAAACAGGAATATGTAGAGCTCTACTAGATGGATGGTCTTTGTGCCAGTAGTCTACATACTGTCTCCCACTGTCACTGACAACACTACAGGCAGGTGGGGTTATGAAGAGCGAGTTTAGAACATTGACCCCTATCTTGCAGTCAAACTATATGAGTCCAAACCTGAACACTACCACTTTCCTCTTTCAAATTTTCAACCATCCCCTTGACCTCATTCCCACAATGGCTGTGAAACACAATTTTGTAGCTGTTTTTCATATGAAGGATGTGGACAGAAATGGAAAGGACTTTAAAGATTACTTGAAATGCCTTCTGAAAAGTTTTCAGTCCCCACAGTTGATACGTTCCCTGCAAACCCTGTGGTTCAAGATTTGACCATAAGACTCTGACTTTTTTTCCATTAGTATCTTTAAACTAATTTCTTTATCATGTAGATGACATTTTGCTCTGTAAATGTAATGATGTTTGTGTCTCCCACTCTGGCTTGCCATGCCATAACTGAGTTCTGTGTGTGGATAATCACATTAAGCTTTACCAGAGCTCTCAGCTTAACAGCTCCTGCCTGGAGATGATCCCAGCTCTGGTCTGGAGAAAAGGCTTGGTGCTGGGCCCACACTCAGCTACTGAACACAGGCTCAGACCCTCAGCTCTGCAGAGTGGGAATGGAGGAATGAGGCACCACTGAGCTACAGCACGGCTATGTGGTACCTGAGGCTGTGGGAGGATCTGCAGTGGCTGGAGATGGGACCAGGATTGTTTCCCTCATATTTTCTCCTCCCTACATGAGCAATGCCATCACTGATGCCCTGAAGAACAGTTTTTACAGGTAGCTTCTGGAGCCCAAGTACAATGTCCCAACCAGTAAAGCCTGTGTGGTCACATGGAGATACTCAGCAAACCCCAGGTGAAGCCACTACTTAAACCACCTTCACATTTATTTCAGTAAGGGGCTGACATGGGTCTCCAGGAGCTGGATTCACACTGGCAGTGAACACAGTCAGCAGGAGGGGCAGAGCACAAGCCCCAGTCCCCGTGTACAATGCTGCATGCATCAAGGAGAGGGCAGAGATGATCACCAGCTTCAGCAGCTTGCAGTTGAGGCGTCAGCAAACCCTATGCTGAAACATCACATGACGTTTTTAAATGCTAGCTCTTGTATGGTTTTGGGGTTTTTTTAATAATTAATGGGAAAAGATCCACCCAAACAGAAAGTTAAGAGCCTCAGTGCTGCATTCTGATCTATAGATACACATGAGCACACCAGGACAGGAGGCTGGCAAGGACTCTGTGTGGGTCAGAGCACAAAGCTGGATCATAGCTTCACTCTGAGAAAAAAAAAAAAAAAAAAAAAATTTTGAGCACTACTAAAATAACATCATGACAAGGAGAAGGCAGCAAGGTGCCCATCCACACCAGAACCTGCACTGTTCAGCTCTCTAAAGTATTGCTGTTGGCATCCTGACTATCGGAAAGCAATTTTGTTCAGGGCAGAAATGATTTTTGTTGCTTAGTTACCCTACTTTTTATTCTAAAAGAGAAAACTCATTGTGTTGTTACATAAGCAGCAGTCCTACATCCATCCCAAGAAAAACAGGATAAAAAACCTGCTTCACTGACAGGAGAGGCTCACTGAATAGATCTACATAAAGAGCAGACTTAGATTTTTTTCCTTTTGCACAGCTTTGCTCCAGATGGTCTGAAAATGCTCTAGATGTAAAGTGCTGCCAGCAACAGAAAAGGCAATAGGACCTCAGAAAAGTCTTTGGTCTCTTCTGCAAACAGAATATTAAAATGCAAAGAGTCAGGTGTATCTTAGCCCAGCCAAGCACAACTTTCTGTCGTTGCCTGCTAAGAAAACTAATGGAATAAAGCAACAAACACCCAACAGTGAGACAAAGACATTAACAAAAGTCATTCTTGCTTTGCTTTTTCTGGTAGGACAAAGAACTCATTGCTAATTAAATGGCTGCTTAATTACCGGCTTAGAAGTTCGGTACACAAAGCAACATATAAAGCTCAGTTTATATCTTTACCATCAAAGCATAGAATTGGTTCAGTTGGAAAAGGCCTAATAGCAAAATACAGGGAACTGAATGCACATAAGCCTTGAGGGGAGGGAAGAAAAAAAGGAAGGAAGGAAGGAAAATGGGTTTGGAAGGTTGCTATTCTTGCTGCAAGATAATTAGGATGGTTCTAGATCAACACAAAGCCTGCTAAGCAATGCCATCATAGTATGATCCCACTCACTTATGAAATTACTGCTACCTTCAGCACCCTCTCTGTAATCTTCCTGACTTTGAATGGGAAATAAACAACACCAGGAAAGGTATTTCTGGTATATCCAACATGGTCATGAAGAAGTAGCAGAAATACATAAAGAAAACTATCTTCATTCAAGCAGAATCTTCAGATTTTAATAAAGTGAAAGGAAAGGGATTCTGCTTTACCACATGAGCATTAGAGATCCACCACTGTCCTAACTTTGGAGATGTGGCATATTCAAAGCTCAATCTGCTTCCAGCCTGAAGACTGGCATAAAATTCAAGGAGGTACCTTGAATTTTGAAGGAGATTTCAACAGCTACACTTTTCTTCCAGAGCCTGAGGGGCAATTTTTCCTTTGTAAGCCACATTTTATTTAGCTGTGAGTAAAGTAAAATGAAATAACATTAACATGAAGTAAAATCCCAGCTCATTTTAGGAATGACAATAAGTGAGACCTGCAAAACCCAAACACGTTTTTCTGTTCTGTTCTCTAAAATTAACTTTGTGACTTCAGATCATGAGTGAAATCTTCAAATATTAGCATCTTAGTGAAAAGTCACAGCCGTCTCAATAGTAAAAGACTAGCACAGTCGTTATAGTAAGTTCATCTACATTGTTTTAAATTATGCTGATTAAAATCACAGAAACATTCAGGTTGAGACTACCAAATCCAACCAATAACCCTTCTCTACAAGGTTCACAAACTGTGTCCCCAAGCACCACATCCAAAACAATTTTAAACACATCCAGGGTTGGTGACTCAAGCAGCTCCCTGGGCAGCCCATTCCAATGCCTGACCACTCTTGCCATGAAAAAAAATTTCCTAATGTCCTATCCTAATGTCCAGTCTAAATCTAACCAGATGCAGCTTGAGGCCATTCCCCCTTGTTCTGTAACTAATTACCTGTGAGAAAAGACCAGCACCAGCCTCTACAATGTCCTTTCAGGTAGCCGTAGAGAGCAATAAGGTCTCCTCTCAGCCTTTTCTTCTTCACACTAAACAGCCCCAACTCCCTCAGTTTGCTGTAGATTAGAGGAAAACCATCTTTTTTAAACTACAATGGGGTGGGGTTTTGTTTTAGTCTTGAAAGATTATGTGACAACAGATAAAGTGGGAGTCCAGATACACAAGGCCCAGAGCAGCAAAAATCATCTAAGAATAGCTAAGGAGAGACTGACAATAAATCTTTATTACGGTGTTAGCCATTTTGTTACTCGTGTAGGACGCTTGTAAAACAACATGGGTCAGATCTAATGACATATGATTACACAGTTTTGCCAGCTTTGCTTCTGCAGAAAAGATCTATCTCAGGCGTTGAATCCTCACTAGCATGATTTTGCTAGGAATCACCTTGATGTGGGCATTCAGTTTGCTAATCTGTGCACCTCGTTTGCCGTATTGCCTTTTAACTGCTTTACAACCTGCTCTGGATTTATTGAGGGGAGTGTAATTGTGCATTTTATTCACTACACTTAATATGGCCTCAACGCTTGGTAGGAAAGCCAAGTGAAAAAAAACCTCAGCATCTTAGGGCTGGCAGTGTGAAAGGATTGCAGTTCCAAAAGTAGGTGTTGTGGTTTTAAACAGACGAGCTCTCTACCAGTGACTTCTAGTTTTAACCTATTAAAAGGTTAGATGAGCCTCCTAAACACAGATATTTCCTTATCTATAAATAAAAGCTGCAAATACTACAAATGAAGGCTTCAGAGTATCAGTATTATCAAAGGCTTAGCACACCAGAAGCACACTCCTGGTCGCTCTCTATTTTAGGAAGTGATTACTATTTAGTTTCTAGGGAGAAAAAAAAACAGCCATTCTGTCTGGCTGCTTCCACTAGCCTTTCCCGTATGGCTTCCCAGGGTGAAAACCAAGCACAGCACAGCAAAGAGAGGAAGATAGTTAAGATATCTGAATATTTGCTCGTAGTTCTTCATCTGTGTGTCAGAAGCAAATACTCTCCTAAGAAGCAGCACATACACACACACACGGTTCTAGCACTCTCCTGAAGGCTCAGTGCTGCCTTCATTTTCTCCATGGCAGAGGCAATTTGACTTCAGCAAACGCTGCACTAAGCAGAAAGCTCACTGCTGCTGCTGCTCTGCCTTCCCTTGTCAGCACACTCTCTGACTGCTGCTCATTGCCATTCAGTGCACGCCTCAGCCAGGTGAGCATTGCACTTTTAACAATCACAGCTTTCATTTAGTATTTTGAGTCTGTCTTATATTTGTTAGAAAAATGCAGTTCATCAGAATATTGGTTTGTTTGGTACTAGAAAGACTGAGTCATACCAGGTTCTCTGAAGGGAAAGCCCTGATGGATAACAGCAATTTACTAGCAGTGTGGAGCATGTTGTACAGGTGCCCTTTTGCTCACAATAGGGAAAAACATTGAAACACTTGGAGTTTAGCCAGAGAAATAAAAAGAATAACTATTAATAATGCTGCTACCCTGGTAGCTGGAACCTTGTACTCTGAAGGTGAAACAACAAAATGAGTTGTATCTAAAACTTATTCATATGTTCAATCAACAGTCACAGAAAACTGGAAACACTGCTGGGGGTCAGAAGGCATCTCTGGAGATCATCCAGTCCAACCTCCCTGATAAAGCAGGGCATCCACAGCAGCTTGCCTTAGATCACAATGGCCAGGCAGTTTTGGAATCTCTCCAGAAAGACTCCACATCCTCACTGGACAGCCAGCTCCAGGGCTCCAGCATCCTCACAGCAAAGAAGTTTTCCCTCCTGTTCAGATGGAACATCCTGGCTTCCAGTTTGTGCCTGTTGCCCCTTGTCCTGTCTCTGGCCATCACAGAAAAGAGTCTGGCCCTATACTCTTGCCTCCACCCCTTTACTGTTGATCACCATTGATCAGATCCCCTCTGGTGCTGCTCTTCTCCAGGCTCAACAGCCCCAGGGCTCTCAGCCTTTCCTTCTCACAGAGTTGCTCCAGGCCCCACAGCACCTTTGTAACCTCTTGTTCCATTGCTATATGTCCTTGGAAACAGTCCCTCCCCTGTCGGGAGGAGCACCCTGTGAGCAAATGTCCAACCAATATGATTTATGCAATTGCCCCGTTTATTAGCAATTCTGCAGCTCTTTTATAGCCAGCAAGTGGGGGTGTCTGTGAATACTACAAAGTAATTGGCACAGGGGATCATATATGGAAGACAATAATTGGTTATTTAATGATAACAACAGAAACTTCTGGGTAGCTTTTTCAGAAGCAGGAACTGTCCCAGTCTGCATCTCTGTTTCCCTTCCGTCCTTTCCAGCTGCACTTTCACTCCACAGGCGTTCCACTGTGTTTTTCCTTCACATATCTTCCTGGCAGTGGGTTGTTCACCACTACCAGGCTATTTCTTCTCAGAAATCTCTCCACACTCCCCAGCCTTCCTGTAGGTCCCCTTCAGCTATTGGAAGGATGCTCAAGGTCTCCTCAGAGCCTTCTCTTCTCTGGGCTGAACAGCCCCAGCTCTCTCAGCCTGCCCTCACAGCAGAGGTTCTCCAGACCTCTGATCATGTTCATGGCCTCCTCTGGATCCACTCCAGCAGGTGCACATCCTTCCTGTGCTGAGGAATCCAGAGCTGGACAGAGTACTCCTGTCAAGGTCTCACCAGACTTGTTACTGGAATTCTTTCTGCTCTCAAGCTGTGAGATATAATCATTAAAAAACCCCAAAACAGTGATGTGCAAGGAGAGTGCTGTAAGACGTGTTATGAGTGGTAAGTTTTACTTGCTGTAAATTGATCCCACTGGTCATCAAAACACCTCAATTAGAAGGGAATTCATTATGAAAACTACAGGCTAAGCACTTCAGAGTGATCAGCCTGAATGATTCCATCTCTTCTGTGTCTAGAAGTTTCTCATACATGCTGCTGACCATCTTGGAGACAAATATGTATTTACTAAGTATTAAAACTGCCATGGAATTTCAGATTATGTCTGTCAAACCTATTTTTTCCCTCATAATTCAATTAAAAAGTGAAAATACAGACTTGATTAACAAAAGATAAGTGGGCTAAAGTGTGTCACATGATAAAAAGGAGTGAAAGAAAGGCAAGTGACACAGAAACAGGATGACTGAAAAGAGCAGAATAGGGGCCAGCTGCCCAAGGAGGTGGTGGAGTCACCATCTCTGGAGGTGTTCAAAAGCAGTGCATAGATGTGGCACTTTGGGGCATGGTTTAGTGGGAATTGGTAGTTTTGTGTTGATGGTTGGGCTTGATGATCTTGGAGGTCTTGTCTAACCTTAAGGACTCTATGATGATCTCAGAACATTTATGGTGCAGAAGGTGGCTAAGGCTTGCAGAAAACCCTGAAAGCAGGGCAAGACAAATATGTGTAGCACTTGCAGAAATACTTTAGGGTATTTTAACATTAAAAACGAACCCACAGAAACCATACCTCAGAAGGAGCAGATTTAAATTCTCTCTCAGCAGACGCCTCTAAGACAAACAGCCACAAAACTCATCTACAGTGTTTCAGGATACAGAAGTCAGGCTGGACAGTGCTGAAGCCCAAATTGATGCAGTGTGCTGTCTGCTCTCCCCATCACTGCAAGCCTGATGCAGCTTTAATCCATCATCTAAACACAGCAAAGCAAAGAGTCTCCAGGTCACCATCAATACATCTGTTTCAAATGACATCTGCAAAGAGATTGGCTACCAACTGCTGTCACAAACCCTGCCCATTGAATTAACAGGTTTCTAAAAACTGATGGCTTCTGCTGGCTGGGGTAGCTTCAGCAGGTACTGAATCTTCTGCTCTGGGCATGGTCCAAACCCATTAGATCCAGACTTGCAATGACTTTAGATGATTAAGAGGTAGAGAATGGAGTCAGTGTTTCCCTTTGCAAATGGAAAGTCAAAGCATGAGCTGCAAATGGATTTTTGCAAGGGCACAGTCATTACTCACTAGACATGCAGAATTCCAGACAGCCTGCAATAACAAGATTTCCTTTCCTCTAAGAAATTATCAATTAAATGGACATCAATTTTTAACCTGATCCACGACCACAAATGTCTTAACTGCAGAAAGCATCTCCTACTGATTAACAAATAAGCAGATAATTAAAACCAAATGCTACATAAGGAGCTTTCAAAACTGTTCCTAAACTTAGAATGTTTTGCAGACAAGGCTTTTAGCAGAAAAATTTATCTACGCCATAAAAACAAGTTTATCTACACCATAAAAACAGATTTGTTTCTTTCTTGAAACCCAAGCAGACAAACAACACCAAGTATAAGACCACATGCTTACCATCATCCCCACCAAAGAGCAGTTGGCACCTAGTAATGGGCTGAGCTCCGGCTGTGCTCAGATGGGTGCTCTGTGTGCTTTAGGGTACAGGTGTCATGCATGTGGCCAGCAGGAGTAGGGAGATGATTGTCCCCTTGTGTTCAGTTCTGGGTACCACAATACAAGAGAGATGTGGAGGTGCTTGAGCAGGTTCAGAGGAGGGCAACGAGCTGGGGAAGGGCCTAGAGAATAAATCTTATGAGGAGCAACTGAGGGAGTTGGGAATGGTTACTTTGAAAAAGTGGAGGCTGAGGGGAGATCTCATTGCTGTCTACAACTACCTGAAGGGACATTGTGGTGAGGCTGCTGCTGGTCTCTTCTCACAGGTAGTTGGTGACAGAACAAGGGGGAATGGCCTTAAGCTGAGGCTGGGTAGGTTTAGATTAGATATTAGGAAAAGGTTTTTCATGGAGAGAGTGGTCAGGCACTGGAATGAGCTGCCCAGGGACGTGGTTCAGTCACCGACTGTGGATGTGTTTAAGGGTGGTTTGGATGTGGTGCTTAGGGATATGGTTTAAGGTGAATCTTGTAGAGCAGGGTTATAGTTCGGACTTGGTGATCCTGGGGATCTTTTCCAACCTGAATGTTTCTGTGATTCTGATTCTGTGTGATGCATAAACATGTTGCAGGGAACAATCTGAAACAGAGAAAACCTAGGTGTGGATCTCTCTCAGTTTTGCCCTTACAAAGGTAGGTGTCTTCTATCCTAAATAGATTCCACATGCACCATTTTTAGTAACAACTTCCAAGTTACTCTTAACAATGCAGAATAATAATGACTAGCTAAATTACTAGAGGAAATTGAGTGATCTGAAGCTTGTGCTACTACAAACTGATTCCAATTTCTACATCAGTTAATGTGGCCTCTAAAGTCCAAAGAAGTTGGTGAAGGGTCTAGAACACCAGTTCCGTGAGAAGCACCTGAGGGAACTGGGATTGTTCAGCCTGGAGAATAGTAGGCTGAAAGGAGACATTCTTGCCTTCTACAAGTCCCTGAAAGGAGGTTAGAGACAAGTGGGGGTTGGTCATGTCTCCCACAGAACAAGCAATAGGACAAGAGGGAACAGCCTCAAGTTGCTCCTAGGGAAGTTTAGGTTAAACATGAGGAGGAACAATTTCTTCCCTAAAAGGGTGGTCAAGCCCTGGAACAGGTTGCCCAGGGAAGTAGTGGAGTTCTGTTCCCTGGAGGGGTTTAAAAGACATGGAGATGTGGTAATGAGGGTCATGGTTTAGTGCTGGGTTAGCATGGGCAGCACTGGGTTAACAGTTGGTATTGATGTTCTGAAAGGTCTCCTCCAACCAAAACAATTTCATGATTCTATGCCCAGAAGTTTGAGAGAGAAAGTAAATGTCATTTTTACTTCTATCTTACTGAATTTCTGCAGCAGTGTAAGGAACATTGAAAACTCAAGGTATCCAAAGAAAGGCAGACAACATTTTTCCCTGGTTTGCCTGAGGATTGAAAACTCGGATAAAATTTAAATGAGAGCAGCTGCTTAACAAGGTTTTTGTCAATATTGCCATATCCTTAATAAGCTGTCATGAATTAAAAACAAATACCTTCCCTTCCCAAGTATTCACATCCTACTCCTTGACTTGCCTATGGCTCTTTGTATCCAAACCCCTTAAATAATTAACTTTAGTTACACATATCGTACCAGGAATATCTAATGATCTCTTGATAAAACTTGCCTTGTACAATTCAATTTCTCAGTCATCTTATTTCTGCAGGTTCACTAATGAGATCAGGATCCTACACAAGCTTTCATCTCCCTATCCAAACTTCAGGATTAGAGAGACAAGCTGTTTATAGGGGACCTGAACATCTCCCCTGTGGAGAGAGATTGAGAGCCCTGGGGCTGTTTAGTCTTGTGAAGAGAAGGCTGAGAGGGGATCTGATCAATGTCTATAAATATCTGATGGGTGAGTGTCAAATGGAGGGAGCCAATCTCTTTTCAGTGGGGCACAGTAATAAAATAAGGTGCAATGGATACAAACTTGAACATAGAAGGTTTAACTTCAATATGAGGAGAAGCTTCTTTACAGAGGGTGGCAGAGCACTGGAGCAGGCTTCCCAGAGACATTGTGGAGTCTCCTACTCTGGACACTTTCAAAACCTTCCTGGGTGCATTTCTGTGCAGACTACCCTAGGTGATCCTGCCTGCTCCTCTTTGGAGGTGTGACCTCTGACTTCCTGCATCCCAAGGTGGGGTACAAGATGTGGCAGTGCCCTTGGTCTGCACAGGAGAGAGTCTAAGCCAGAGCCTTTCTGCAGCCCAGCCCTTGGCAGGAACTCTCCCCATCAGCTTCTCCCTGCTAGAAGCAGTCTCTTGCTGTGCAGACCTGCCTTGACCTGCAGCAAGTGCCAGCAACAAGCAGAGCCTGAGCTGAGAATTTGAACAGTATTAATTCTGCTGTAGCTCAGAGCAGGACACATGTGCAGACCTGGTGGAACACAGCACCAATAAACCTGCTATAGCAAGTGAAAGAAAAAACATGAAACTGCAGGCCAGGTTGTGACAAGATACACAGAGGTGACCACCTGCAGCCTTCCCTGGCTGTGCTGAGCTGGTGGTGTTCACACCATGCTGCCTGCCCATGGGAAGGGCTCTCACTGTCTAACAAGCCATGAGCTGCTGGAGAGTGCTGTCTGGCAGAGCAGCAAAATGCAGCCACCTGCACAAGGCATTTGCCTGCAGAACAAGGATGTCACCTGGAAATTCAGGGTTTAGGAGACACCAGTTGCAGTGTCCCCATGAGTGGAGAAACCAGTGGAGGGGAACCACAGGAGAGGAGTGTAGGGTTGGAGGATAAACAGACAGACAAACAGAATCACAGGTTGCATCAGGTTGGAAGAGACACTTGTAGGTCATCTTGTCCAACACCTCTGAAGCAAGCAGGGCCATCTCCAACTAGATCAAGTTCAAATATACTTTACATTTACATTCCTCACATTTTGGATAAATTGCTGGCTTTTTGAAGAAGAGGAGGTTTGGCTTGACAAAAATTAGCATTCAGCCTACCCCAGTATACTTTGGTATTAGTTTTGAGTTGTCTTCCGTGCTGAGTTCCAAATGTCATGTAGCTCTGTTTACATCTGTGCCTCTATTCATTTAGTTTACAGAAATTAAAAAAAAAAATAAAAAAAAAATTCAATGGCAACTTTGAATTCCTCTGAGACTTCCCTAATGGAAATTATATAGCAACCTTCAAACAGATTTATAGGAAACGTCGGAAGGGTTTTATCATTAACACAAATTGGAGAATATAAAATTGTTTTACTGCAAGCAATTATGCACTGGAGGGAAATACATTCTGCTTACCTTTGTCAGTGGAAGAGACTCAGCACATGCACCAGGTCTGTGTGAAAAACAATAAGCAATAGAAGCAAAGCACTATGAATTGAAAAATTCCACTCCAAAATAACAAAATCAAAGCTTCAGAAATGGCCAAAGCCAAACCTCTTAACTGTCAGTGACATGAGTCCTGCTGGAACAAACCAGGTAACAGAAGATTGCTGGGCCAAGGCAACTCCACAGCCTCAGAGCACCAAGTTCTCAGAGATGTTCTAAGCAGTTGCTGGTCAACGAGATGTGTTGAGCTACATCAAGTGTTGTTTGGCACAGGATGTGCTGCTCTCAGCTTGGGGCTGCTTCTTTCTCTTCCCTTGTCATTGACTTTCCTGTCTCTGTCCTAGGCCTCCCTGTCTCTTGCCTCCCTGATGAAGGAAAACATGGATACATTTCAGCTGAACAGAAATGTTCTTTGTAAAGCAGCTCTACAGGCACTATTTTTTTTTTTTCTTCTTCAGATTTTGGGGGGTTTTAAGGCAATTATCATATACGGAAGGTAACAGGAATGGTGTCTGTCACAACAACAGATCTGAATGTTTTCTTTCATGCTGCTGCTCTCCCTCACAACAGTCACCAGTAGAGTCTTCTTATTCTATCCGCTTGAAAGAACATTCTGTACTTGGAAAGCTGCTTGCTCAGGGTAAAAGGACCCTGAGGGTGCTGGTTGACAGCCAGCTGAATATGAACCAGGAGTGTGCCCAGGTGGCCAAGAAGACCACCAGCATCCTGGCCTGGATCAGCATTAGTGTGACCAGCAGGACCAAGGCAGTGATTGTCCTCCTGCACTCAGCAATGGTGAGGCCACACCTTTAGTACCTTTAGTACCTCACTCCAAGAAGGACATTGTGAGGTGCTGGAATGCATCCAGAGAAGGGCAATAAAGGTGGTGGAGGGTCTAGAGAACAAGTATGGAAGGACTATGAGGAGCAGATGAAAGAACTAAGGTTGTTCAGCCAGGAGAAAAGGAGCCTGAGGGATCACCTCTCTTAAAAGGAGGTTGGAGTCAGGTGGGGGTTGCTCTTTTCTCCCAAGTAACAAGTGATAGGACAAGAGGCATTGGACTCAAGTTACATCAGGGGAGGATTAGGTTGAACATGAGGAACAATTTCTTCCCCAACAGGATTGTCAAGCCTTGAAACAGGCTGCCCAGGGCAGTGGTGGAATCCTCATTCCTGGAGGGGTTTGAAAGCCATAAGGATGTGGTGCCATTGAGGACATGGCTTAGTGGTGGCCTGGCAATGCTGGGTTAGTGGTTGGACTTGATTATCTTGTAGGTCACTTCCAATCTAAATGGTTCTATCATTCTGTGATTGTGTAGCTATTAATGGGAAATAGTCCAGCTTGTAGCTAATTAAACTTTTAGATGAGACCATCTCTTTTAAGCCTGATAAAGCATACGCAGGTGCCGTATCTTTGTGAGACAGTAAACTGGAATCAAACTCTATAATGAGCTAAAGAAAGGAACAGAATCTGATTTTTAGAAAGGTGACTGTAGAACAGCAGCAGTGTAGAGACTCTGGGTCAGTTAAACAGCTCACCTATCAATTTTTTGGTGGGAGAGCTGGCAGGTAGGACCAAGGGGATGCTTACTGAGCCTGTGAGACAATCAGGTTTTTTGATGCATCTTACAACCAAAACCTCTCTGTGTTTCTATGGAACGCACCTGTGTTATTTTATCCTTCCTGCCCACTTTCCAGAGGTGTCCTGTTGCCATGAGGACAGCTAACAGCATTTTCGTTTGCAAGCTCCTCTGAACAGATGCAGACCTCTGTTTTTCAGTACTTAAAGCCTAGAGCACAGCTCTCCTGAAGCAGCTGGGCAAGCTGACAGGAGAAACCCTCACTCGACAGGGCTCTGCTGACGTTTAACGGTTTTGGACTATTTTGCCATCAGCCACATTCTGATTCATGTTACAGGGCCAGTTTCCCTCCCACACCACATGCCACTTGAATAGGGGGTGATGTGTAAGAACAAAGCCCAGCATAAACAGTGTCTTGGAACCCTTCAGTTATGGAGATTATGCATTATAAATGCCACCTATATATAAACCAATTTTCTTCTGCCTGCATCTGGCAAATCCATCACGGGTTGCAAATTTAGAGACTATTGATCCAAATCTGGCTTTTAGTGGGGGAAAAAAATAAACAACAAAAAAACAACAGAACAAAACAACAAAAAAACCCAGCACAAAATCCCCAACAACTCACTTGATCTTAAAAACATGTAGAATCTGTGACTGGGATTATGCATACCCACAACACTCAGGGTTTTTATATTGACTAGATCACTCTTGTGCCCCACCTGGAGCACTGCATCCAGTGCTGGTGCCCCCAGCACAAGGACATTGAACTGTTGCAGAGGGTGAAGACACTCAGCTGTGTAGTGAGAACAGAGAGATATATCAGCAGAAAAGAATTAATTGCAAACTGATGGGGAAAATCATTTACAACAAATAAGGTAGTCAAGCCCAATGATAGGATGATAGGCCATGGGCACAAACTAGAACCCAGGAGATTCTATCTGAACAGGAGGAAACACTTTTTGCTGTGAGGCTGCTGGAGCCCTGGAGCAAGCTGCCCAAAGAGGCTGTGGAGTCTCCTTCCCTGGAGAGACTCCAAACTTGCCTGGACATTGGGATCCTGGGCAACTTGCTCTGAGTGACCCTGCTTTAACAGGGGGTTTGGACTAGATGATCTTCCAACCCACAGCATGCTGGGGTTCATCACTGAGTGATGAGGATGCAATGAAAGACACAATGTCAAAAATTGCAAATGCATAGTCAGGAAAAATCCCTTTGGTTCCCTGATTACACTTTAAATTAGCTGCTGCCTCACAGATAAGATATGGAATATATTGTGATAGTTCTCTAAAAGTAAAAGCTCAACATAAAAAGGCACTCAAGATGTGAGGAAGCATCAAGGAAAGAATGGAGAAGGAACCAAAAGATTAGAAGATGTTTTGCTACTTAATAACACTCTCATTATGAATACTTTGTGGAAATTTGACTTCCTGCTGCCCCAGAGAGATTAGACGTGATAAACAGAAGGGGAAACCTATTAAGCAGTGCAGAGAAGTTGTCATGTGGGAAGGACTGGGAATCCAAAGATTCTGCAACCAGGAAGAGACATGACGAGCAAGTTGAGAGAGTTCTGTAGTGTAGCTGAAAAGCTGTTATGGTCAAACCCAAAAGGATCTATGCCAAGACCTGCTGGCTCTGGAGCAGCTGCCTTGAGTGACTGACAGCTCAATTTGGTTACTCTGCATTTAAATTCTGTGTTTAAATCCCATGATATGTGGTGTCACCTGATAGAAGATCACAGCTGTCTGCTGGGAAACTTCCAACATAGCTGCCTGAAATCCATAAGGTATGCAAACATAGGGCAGCAGCCACAGCTTCAGGCTCAGGGCCTTAATATTGAACATGACCAGAAATTTCTCTGCTAGGTAGTGCAGTGCTGGAGCAGGTACCCAGAGGCATGAAGAGTATTCTGTCCTTGGGTCAGCTGCACCAAGTGATGGCTGACCTCACCTAGGACCAGGAACCATCTTGCTTTGCACAGGAGCCTAGACCAGACGGTTTCCACAGAGTCTTCCCAGCTAGGGTTTCTGCCATAAGTCACTCTCCAAAAATTCCTTTCCTAATGGTTTTTGCCTAGATGATCTCTACAATATGACTTATGTGAATGCGCTCATGTTCTCTTTAAATTAGGAACAATAACTCAAATGAAGACTGGGTTGAAATCCTTGGTGTCCATCCCTTTTCCTGATTTCCTCATACAGGTTTTGTTGTCTTGCTAGAGTTTCTTGTGTGGCTCCTTGTTTGACACTAGTTTAGGTTTCTGTACCCTCTGTTGTACCTGTACAAGCAAAAGTTCCACTCAGAGAGAAGCTACACTCAGATATACTGTGGGCATTTAGTCTCATGTAGTACCAGACAGCAGAGGAATTGTAAGGGAACCCAGGGCCCCCTTCCATTCTGATTCTGTGAGGCAATGATGACATGAACTATAAGGAAGTCCTTTTGAAAATTACAGAATCACAGAGTACAGCTGATTGGAAGAGACCTCCAAGATCATCCAGTCCAACACTTGACTCAGCACTGAAGGGTCAGCAGTAAACCATGCCCCTAAGCATCAGGTCCACATGGGGGTTAAACTCTAGGGACAGTGACTCCACTCCAGTGACTGCCCTGAGCAAAAAATACCAGTGTTTGAGAACCCTTCCAGTGAATAAATATTTCCTGACATCCATCCTGAACCTTCCCTGGTGCAGCTTAAAGCAATTTCCTGTAGTCCACTGTTACATTATTCACTTTCCATACACAAATCTGGAAATAAACTGGCAAGTTAATTTTGTTTCAATTAGAACAACTGGCCACATGTCAGATTAGCCCATGAGAGTATGATTCTGGTTTTTTGCTCGTCCAAAATACCAGCATCACAAGAGGACATTAGAAATCTTCCATTGTTTACCCTGCCTTGGGATAAGAAATATGCTGTGATATTTTTATGTCAAGATTCTCTTATTAAAAGACTCCTACTTCTACCAGCAAGTTATGAAATAGATGCTGTTCTCTGAGGTCTTGTGCAAGGAAAGTGGGAGAAGGTTCCAGCTTACAAACTATCATAAATTTCATCATCCCTCCTTCTGGAAAACAGTCAGAGAAGTGGGTTGTTTCTCCTTTAATTAGAATGTAAAGGGCAGAATTGAGAAGCTGTGGCACATTTATCGCTCCATATGCCAGTGTAAAAGGATGCCAGAGAGACTCGAGCCTTTTAAAAGAAAAGTGTGTCATGGAAGTGTTTAGACTAAGCCAAACAAATATTTTCATCCTCTTTCAAATCAAAACACCTATGATCACAAAAAGGTGCTTTTCTCCCTGTTGCTTTTCACCATCATTTACTTCAACCACTTTGTTTTAAAGTCACTTTAGCCTGATTTTCTTTTCTACCCATACAAACGCCATTCTGCCTTAACACCATTCTGCCTTAACACCATTCCCTTGATTTATGTATAATTTTTTTTTAATTAATGGCCTGTATGACTCACCATTTTCTAATGTTTTTATCAGCCTGTCCAGGCAGTCCTTTATTTTGAAGCTCTCAGTGTTTCCCAGCAGCTGGTCTACTATAGGAGGCTTAAGATTCTCTTGAAAAGCACTTCTACAATTTCCAGAAGATGTCTGTTTAGACATAGGTGATAAGACTTTTTTTTAGCATAGGAAAGGGAAATTTAGTAGTCTTTGTTTACTGAACAGCTCTGACTCATCTTGTCCAAGCTGTCTGATCTCTTGGTGAGGTGGAGGCATTCTGGAGGAGGGGAGAAGGAAAAAAACACTGAGAGCGTGAAAGAGAGCAAATGTGATCGTGTCATTAGAGTCTGTATTCGAATTAGACACAACAGGGAAGAGAAAGGTCTTAAATCCCCAGTGTTAAGTGTTACATTTGCCATGTTCAAAGAGCAGAACCATGTGCTGACATCCTAAGTGGTGCCTCATAAAGGAAATACATGAAGGAAAACCAACACCACTGAGGTAAGAAGCAAAACTCTCCTCCTGGATCTTCTCACAGGTCTGTCTCCAAAGCTGCATATTTATGTTTCAAAACAGGGCTTAAAAAAGACCCTCAAAAACATAGCTACTTACATCACACTCATTTATTTATTTATTTTTGCTTGAGATGCAGAGGGAATTTAACTCAATTCTATCCAGCAGACGGAAGATGTAAGTGCCTCCTTGGTTTTATTGCTCTAAACACCCTGAAATGCCAATAGAGAGTTTCCTATGAACCTACCTATGAGCATCACAAAAGTCAGGACACCCACACAGGAGCTTGATTTGTGAGGGGTCTGGAATATTTTCTTTCAGAACTGTGTCTGGGACTCTTCAAAATGCAACAGGGGGTTCTCCTGTATGTCTTACCTGTTGTGAACACCTCTGTAGAAGTCCTGCAAACACTGCAGCCCCACACGCAGTGCTGGCTCTGTCTTCAGAGCTGACTTGTCACTGTCAATCACCCAGCTTGTCAGGTGGAAGTGACAATCTTGTTTCTATCCCATCTCACCCCTCTCATTGCAGAAGGCTGCATTCAGCTTCCCTTCCAGCACAGCAGATGATGGAAAGAAGAGTATTCCCATCACAGGACAGATGAATGCTGGATATTATAGTCATAGAATGGTTTGATTTGGAAAGGACCTTAAAGATCATCTAGTTCCAACTCTCTGCCATGGGCAGGGACACCTCCTACTAGATCACCTTGCTCAAGGCCTCATTCACTCTAGCTTTGAAGGCTTGGAACCACCACACCTTCTCTGGGCAACCTGTTCCAATGCCTCACCACCCCCATGGGGAAGAATTTCTGCCCAGTGTCTAATCTATATGCAGGTTCTTCCAGTTTGAAGCCATTACCCCTTGTCCTCTCACTCCACACCTTTGTAAAATGTCTCTCTACAGCCCTCCTATAGCCACCTCCAAATACTGGAAAGCTGCTTTAAAGTCTCCCTGGAGTCTCCTCTTCTCCAGGCTGTACAATCCCAGTAGTCTCACAGCCTGTCTTCATAAGAGAGGTGCTCCAGACTTCTGACCATCATTGTGAACCTCCTCTGGTCCCACTCCACCAGTTCCATATATGCAGTACACATACACACAACAACCTCCTGTACGCAATGAAGAGAATTATCCACATTTCACTTCAAACAATTGCTGGAGCCAGGTTAGTGGCCCAGGTCTCTGATGGAACAGGCTGTGCAGGGAGATGGTGGAGTCACTATCCCTAGAGGTGTTCAAGAAACGTGTGGACATGGCACTTGGGGACATGGCTTACTGGCCATGGTGGTATTAGGTTGATGATTGGATTAATGGTTTCGGAGGTCTTTTCCAGCTGAAACAATTGTATGATTCTAACAAACTTTCCAATTTCAGAAGCACTCAGGTCTTTAGTAGGATTTCAATTTACAAATCCCATCCTGGTTTTTTTTGGTTGGTTGGGTGGGTGGGGTTTTTTTTGTTGTTGTTGTTACTGGAGTATGTTAACTTTGATCCACATATAAATTACAGCTAATGAAATAATATTAGCACTTCAAATAAATAAGCTTCTAATTTCTATCTGCTGTGACAAGGATTTCTAGAAAAGGTCATCCAGCCTGGTGATTTACAGTATTTACCCAGCACTTTTCAAAGACACTCCATGGGAATACTTTAGATTTCCTCACTCTTTACAGGACTGGAGAAATGCTGTAGCTTGGCACAACACTCTGCTCTCCCTGTATTACTCCTGGGGATGGTGGAGTGGCAAATCCTCTATTTCTGACTCTGTTTTCATCCTTTTCCTGGATAGCTCAGTGTTTTGGCTAAATAGGGATCTCTGCCTGCATTGGAGCTGGTGGAAGCTGTGAAACTGCAGTTCGTGATTCACCAAAAGCTCCAAGTGATGGTCTTGTCTCCTGCCAGCCCAAAGAGAGCAGTACAGCCAAAGGGGAATGTCTCTTGGGCTTTATGTGGTAAAATCATGCCAATGTCAGTCAGCCCAAACACGTATTTGTAAAGCCTCCACTGACAGTTGGGCCAGGCAGCAGCATCCTGCAGTCACTGTGAGACACATCCTCTCCGTCCAGCAGAGGCTCTGTTTCTTGCCTCGAGTGTCCCTGGTGAAATGCATCTTTGCTTTCCCCATTCTAGGTGAGAAAAATTCCTGTTTGTGGGTTGAAGTCTAGGCAAACTTGCTGTACTAATTCATTACAAAGCAGATCTACTTGTTCACCATCTAAGGTGCCCACATACTTTTCTGAAAAGAATATGTGAACCCTGACTCAGCATGGTGGTGGGCACCATTCCAGTTCCTGCTCAAGGTGCCTGCAGTGTGCAAAGATGTCCTTAAATATCAGTTCCAGGACAAAAAGGGCAGTAGTAACTCGGCAAAAGTAAGAATTGGGCCCAAGAGAAGCAGTCTGAAGCTTGCATGGAACCATTGTTTCACCATTTTCTCAGCTTTCCTGCTGCTATTCATTATCCCACTCCCTCAGCTAATAGGACAACTAATCCCCAGCCAGGATCACTCAATAATGGAGGTACATCCAAGTGTTCTGTGAGGGGATTAAGGGAATGCTGGCTCAGCACTGCAGCTCACCTATTTGTAGCAACCATCCCTGATAACAACCAGCACCTTCCGAGCAGTAATGAAACTTCCATCTCACATAACTACATTTTCTCCCTAAAAAGCTGCAATATGTTCTGCAAAAAGTCCCTAGAACTAAACAGTGAATGAGTGCAAAGTGATTGTTGAATCCAGAAAGTTTCTCTGATGTATTTTATAAAGGAATCATGGAATGATGGGGGTGGGACGTGACCTCTGGAGATCATCCAGTTCAACCTCCCTTGCTAAAGCAGGGTCACCCACAGCAGCTTGCCTAAGATCACAATGTTCAGGGGAGTTTGGAATCTCTCCAGAGAAGGAGACTGCACAGCCTCTCTGGGCAAGCCTGCTCCAGGACTCCAGCAGCCTCAAAACAAAGAAGTTATTCCTCATGTTCAGATGGAACCTCCTGGGTTCCAGTTTGTGCCTATTGCCCCTTGTCCTGTCTCTGGCCACCACAGAAAAGAGCTTGGATCCATGTTCTTGCCCCCCACCCACTCTTGCTGAACATTGATCAGATCCCCTCTGGGGCTGCCCTTCTCCAGGCTCAACAGCTCCAGAGCTCTCAGCCTTTCCTCTTCACAGAGATAGTCCAGGCCCCTCAGCATCTTGGTGGCCTCTGCTGAACTCTCTCGAACTGAGGAGCCCAGAACTGGGCCCAGTACTCCAGATGTGCCCTCACTAGGGCTGAGTAGAGGAGCTGGAGAGCCTTTCTCATTCTACTTGCCACACTCTTCTTAAATACAAACCAGGAGATGGTTGATCTTCTTTGCTACAGGGACACATTGCTGGCTCACAGTGAGCTTGTTCCCTGGATAGGCCCTTCCAATGCTTAACTACAATACAAGCTGTTATTAGTCATCATTTTACAGTTTTACTCATTATGATACATCTATTCCTCACCTAATGGCAGAATGAACCAGCAGCTTTTTAAAGCACCCTGCAGAGGAAGCCAGTTTGGAAATGAAAGTTCCAATACCTTGTTAGATCCATTTCATTTCTCACAGAGGACCAGGAAGACCTGGGGTTCTGTGTTTTCTTCCTCCCCTTGATGAGTCACTGCTTGTGACACTGAGATGTTGTGCAGACCTGGTGTCTTTAGGAAGATGAAGTAGTCTTATGAAATGCAATTAGAATGAATTTGTACTTGTCAATTTGTAGTTGTGCTAGGAACAAACTTCACGTTAGCAGCAAAACGAGGATCTAGCGGTGGAGAAACACAGTGTGCCAGGCTCTGTCTGCCCAGTTCATCTCCCTGGAGCAGTGGCAGTGACACAGGAGATAGCATTCCATTCAGATTTCAGCAGTACTCAACTTATGCCCTGAAGCAAAAAATAATGGTGTGCAGCCAGGTACCAGGCCTGTCTCCAAAATTAGAATAAAGAATCACAGAGTTGTTTAGGTTGGAAGAGACCTTTAAGCTCATCGAGTCCAGCCATTAACCCAGCGCTGCCAGGTCACTACTAAACCATGTCCCTCAGTAGCAGATCCTCACAGCTTTTAAGTATCTCCAGGATGAGAACTCCAGCACTGCCCTGGGTAGCCTGTTCCAAGGCTTCACAAAGGTTTTGGGGAAGAAATTGTTCCTCATGTCCAAACTAAAACTCCCCTGGTGCAACTTGAGGCTATGTCTCCTCATACTATTGCTTGTTATTTGGGAGAAGAGACCAACCCTTACCTACTTCCAGCCTCATTTTAGGGAGTGGCAGAGAGCAAGAACATCTCCCTGCAGCCTCCTTTTCTCTCAGCTGCTCTTCACAAGACTTGTGCTCTAGACCCTCAGCTTCATTGCCCTTGTTTGGACATGCTCCATTGACCACATCCCTCTGAATGTAACTATTCAACCAATTTCTCATCCACCTAATCACCCATCAATCCTCTTTCTCTCCAATTTAGAGAGAAGAATACTGTAGGGAACCAAGCCTTACAGATATCCATGGCTCTTCCTTTGTCCACTGATGTAGTCACTCTGTGATGGAAGGCCACTAGCTTGGTCAAGCAGGACTTGCCCTTGAAGAAGCCATGCTGGCTGTCTCAAATCATCTCCCCATCTTCCATGTGCCTTAGCATAGCTTCTAGGAGGATCTGTTCCTTGATCTTCACAGGCACAGGGGTGAGACTGACAGGTCATCAGTTCCTGGGCCCAAAGACAAGATGAAGAAGAGCCAATAATTGCTTTCATGCACAAAACTGCAGCTGAACATTTCTTTTCCTCCTCCTATATTGGCAAGCAGGGCAAACAGACTGAGTGGTGATGCTTCACCCTGGGGAATGCCTGACTCACTCCCAAGCACTCTGCAGAGCATCTCTGGGTTGCCTGGTGCAGGAGGCCCTCATGCAACTGGAGCAGCTCACAGGGAACAATGCCAAAATCTGCAGAGCAAGGTGTGGGAGTGGGAAGTCAGGTTGGGTTTATCAGAGCTCAGAGGAAATAGAAGTGGAAAAAAAAAAAATTGAGTGTTACACTCTGAAGCAGAAACTGAAGTCTGCAATAAACTAAAAGGTGAATGGGACACAACATGAAGAGGGGAAGAAAGGGATGGAGGAAATTAAAGGAGGCTGGTGAAATAAAATAATGGTAACTTGATGTGATGAAAAGTATCCCAAGAGAAATATGTACATGAGCAATTTCAGGCATGTGATGGAATTAAAGACAGATAGCCTACCACAAGGAAATTTTTGACAGGAACAGTGCTCATGTCTGCCTGAATCCCAGATCAGGTTTTGCTCTGGGCAGAATACACCAGCTCTGAATTTGTTGTTGCTCAAATAAGAAGTGAATGTGGAACTACATTTTAAATTCAAGTTCTGCTGCAGCTGCTCCAGTCTTCCTGCAGCACTTTGACTATGTCACTTTCCTTTCAGTATAGCACAAATGTTCTTTCTTACACATTACTTTGTTATTCCTCATCCTAGAGCTGCATTAAAGATGTGAGTCACCTAATAAGGGGCTGTTTGGCACGTAGTAGTAGTTTTCTAGCAGGTTAGTCTGCAAGTGTATGCCCATGGGCAGAGAAAAGTTTGTTTTGCCCAACCAGAGGCAGTGCAAACCCTTGAATCTCACACTCTGCTGCTCAGCAGGTCTTTACTGCAGGCAAGACAAGCTCTGGGCTACACAGAACTGATGCCATGCATCAGCTCAGATCACACCTTGAGAGATGCCATGCTGAAGGCCAGCAGAAATTTCCACATCGAGAGTCTTCTGCTGAAAAAGACCCTGACAGACTTTATTTGTCCTATGGGAAACATCTTTTGCTGTTTTGCAGCTTTCTTTTTTTTTTTTTTTTCCCAGTGCTCTCTGTAAATGAGAAAATCATTTGCTTCGTGATTCATTGCTGTCTGAGAATCTCTGCACATGTCACCATGCAGAAAAAAAAAAAAAAAAAAGCACTCAGTGCCAAGCTGTGAAGCCTCCTGCATTGCCAATGTGCTTTTGTTATTTGGTTACTTAAGCTGCAGACTCTTCCTTGAACCCAAAACTCAGATCTTTGCAATTCACAGAGGGCTTTAAAATCCAGCCTTGAGATAGTCGTAAGTACCAGTGTCTTGCTTAGTGAAGGAAGCAGTAATTTTTCTCCAGTCTCCAGAAAGTCAACAGGAACACTTGACAGGGCTGCTAGCTCTGGAGTGGAGGAGTCTTAAAGAAGTGAGATCTGAGCCAGCTTAATCGGCTTGAATTCTTTACAAATCTGGCTTAAAATGGGTGAACTCCTCAGTCAACACAGTATTTTGGGAGGCTGTGCATTTTGTTCTGAAAACATGAGTTTTCAGTGATGACATTTCCATTCTTTTGGAACATAGCAGAAAAATAGATCTGAGAATTAAACCTCCTACGTGGCCAGAGACCAGCGACAGAACACATGAAGTGCCTGCAACAGTTCCTTCCATGCTGCTGCCCATGAACCACAGGGCTCACCCTGAGAAACACCTCCCAGGGTGGTTTGTCCTCCAGCAGTCTTGGTTATTCAAACTGATAATAACAGCAGCAGTGCACATATTTGGTAGGAATACTCTTCTTGTGTATACACACAACCATAAGCAAGGCTCAGTGCTGAGTCCCATGCTTGAGTCACAACAACCTCCTGAGTGCTCCAGGCTTGGGGCAGTGTCTTTATCTGGGAAAACTGGTCAACAGCAGTTGAAGATAGCCAGTGTGTGTCCAGGTGCTCAAGAAGTCCAACAGTATCTTGGCCTGGATCAGCAATAGTGTGACCAGCAGGACCAGGGAAGTGGTTCTCTCCCTGTACTCAGCACTGGTGAGACCACACCTTGAGTACTGGGTGTTGGACCCCCACTCCAAGAAAGACTGGGGCAGGTCCAGAGAAGGGCAACAAAGACAGTGAAGGGTCTTGTGAGGAGCAGCTGAGGGAACTGGGGTTGTTCAGGCTGGAGAAAAAGGAGGGTGAGGGAGACCTTCTTGCTCTCTCCAGTTCCCTAAGAGGAGGCTGGAGCAAGGTGGATGTTGGTGTCTTCTCCCAAATAACAAGCAGTAGGATGAGAGGAAATAGCCTCAAGTTGCACCATGAGAGGTTTAAGCACACATTGGCTGTATATCACTTGCACTGAAAAAAGAGGTAACAGCAACTTCTCATCAGCTGAAGTCAAAACAAAGCGTCAAAGATTGGTGGCCCATTTATGAAGAGAGTAATTAGGTCACACAAAGTTCATGAAACGCCAATGCAGTTGGATTCTGTGAAAGCAGGCAGAGCTACACATCTCTCCCAAAGCCTGCAGGAGAAGAGTTGGTGTTCTCAAAATCAATACACATCAAAACCCTGACAGAGTGACTCTTCCAAGAACTGCTGCCACAGATCT
This sequence comes from Psilopogon haemacephalus, assembly GCA_013396835.1. Taxonomy (NCBI): domain Eukaryota; kingdom Metazoa; phylum Chordata; class Aves; order Piciformes; family Megalaimidae; genus Psilopogon; species Psilopogon haemacephalus. Next base: position 656,211 of record VWZI01006484.1, read on the forward strand.
TTTTATTCTTACAGGAGCTAACCCACATCAGGAGGAGGAGAGGCTGTTGGTAGCAGGTTAGTCAAACGCAGGCGTTTTCCTATGAAGAAACATTTGTTCTTCTCATTTACTATGAACTGTAAGATAAACAGCGAGTTCAGGAATCATCTGAATTTTAGCAGTGTTTTAAGACAGCACTAATTAGAACCCAAGACAAGCACTAAAATTAGCCAGACATGCAGCTGACACATCTCCCTGATTCAACATGGGAACCTTCTGTGCTAGCTTAGCAGCCGTGACTAACACACCACTTTCAGAGCCTGCTCTCCCATGAGCACCCTCACCTACAAGAACTACTTCTTCATAAATAAGATGCAGAATTAGGATGAGTGGCTTTTTCTTTTCCCCTCCCCTGAAAACAAATGTTCAGGAATTCAGTGAACAAAGTAAACATCCCAAACTTCACTCTATCCAGAAAGGAGGAGTTTCAAGTTGCTGAGAGAACAATTAGGACTGGTATTTTGGGTCCATTACTGCAAATGATCAGAAAATCTTGGAATCATTTCAAGTGGAAATACAGTCATCAAGTCCAACCATCAACCCAGCACCACCATGGCCACTAAACCATGTCCCTGAGTGCCATGTCCACATGTATCTTGAACACCTTCAGGTGTTCAATAAATGTGTGCTGTTTCACCACCTATTTGGGCAGCCTGTTCCCATCTCCAACCACTCTTGCAGCAAAAATATTTTTCCTTATATCCAACCTAAACCTCCCTTGGAACAATTTCAGGCCAGTTCCTCTTATTCTATCATCTGATACTAGAGAGAAGAGACCAACTCCCACCTCATTTCAGCCTCTTTTCAGGAAGTTATAGAGACAATGAAGTCTACTCTCATCCTCCTCTTCTCCAGACTAAACACCCCCAATTCCCTCAGCTGCACCTCACCAGTACTGTTCTGCAGACCCTTCACTAGCTTTGCTCACCAACTTTTCTTGCATTTTCAGGCTTCTGGTAAAAGTCTGTAGTTTGACTCTGACAGAACAAATAGTGAAAGAAGCAGTAGTCCAAGTAAATAAAAAACATAAGATGGACAATTTCAGGAAGATCACAAAGTCAGAAGGAATGGAAGTCTTTGCACAACACTTCAATGTTATTGTTTCTTTGAATTAAACCATAAATCATTGATTATGATCTCAACACCGAGGAGGTTTTACTGGACATAGGATTTATACACCTAAAGTGTTCCATTACTTTTCACTTTCCTTTTGTTCTCCAACCACCTACACTCACTAGCAACAGCTCAAACCCTGCATCTAGAGAAACCTCTGGAAGAAAGAGAATATCCCTGCTCTCTTCTGCCAGTGAGAATTGTTAGAATGGTAGCATGCTGATTTACCATTGTTATTAACACATCAAAGAAGGGAACCAGAACAATTGTCAGACACTCAGCTGTGTAGTTAGAACAAAGAGATGCATTAGAAGAAAATAACTGATTACAAGTTAGTGGGGAAAATTAATTACAGCAAAGTAAGGTAGTCAAGGCCAGTGACAGGAGAAGGGCCAATGGGCATGGACTGGAACCCAGGAGGGAGGTTCCATCTGAACAGGAGGAGAAAATTCTTGGGTGTGTGGATGCTGGAGTCCTGGAGCAGGCTGCCCAGAGAAGTTGTGGAGTCTCCTTTTCTGGAGAGACTCTGAACTTGCCTGGGCATTGTGATCCTGGGCAGGTTGACCCTGCTTTAGCAGGGGGTTGGACTAGATGATCCCCAGAGGTCTCTTCCCACCTCCACCATGCTGGAGATTCTGTGAAGTGATACCTAATAATCTTATGAAAAATTTGCTTCTAAACCTATCCTGTATTTAGCAAGGAGTTGCCTTAGACATCAATCAAGAGTGGATTGTATAAAGTACATGTAGGGCAAAAAAACTGAATAAATCAGGTTATAACTTTTAAATTATATATTTTTAAAATATTCTATATGTAAGTAAACAGAAAATGGGAGAAAGAACATTTTCTGTGCATCCAAAGAAACAGAGTATTCAATGTTTCTGCCTCTCTGATGGCAAGTACAGTTTCCTACTAATCCTCAACATCAGGGCAAGTAGAGTGTGGACACAAGTGTTATGTGAATTCAAGTGATGGAGTTCAAAGGCTGTGGCATGAGAGTGAAGAAAAGTCTTAGTAAACACTTCAGGCTCCTTGAGTGCGCTTTTATTAAGCTTTTGAAGTTAATTGCTTACCCACAGTTGCATGGATGAGTTGCATTGTGGAGGTCTTAGCCTTTGGAACACAAAATAAACAAGTGTTGAAGAACTGGAAGTAAGCTCAACTTCACTGATGGCAGTGATCAGCTTTGTCTGCTGCTCCACACAGACAGCAGTTCCCTGGAGTTTGCACACAAACCATGGCCATGTCATGGGCAGCAAAGAATGACCAAATCTCTTTAATTTAGAGACACTTTGAGAATCAGGAATTGATTTTCTCAGTTTCAGTGCATGTAAAAAAAAAAAAAGGATGTAGCAAAGGTTGCTTTCTCCACAGCCGCTTATTTGCATTCAGACGAGTTAACCTTGAGAGACCTGGGCAGTAATTTACTCTCTAGAGTTACACACAAGGGCTCTGATATCAGGGCAGGTTTCAGATCATGTTGTAGAAGGCGTATTTCTCTTCCAGTGATACCTTTCTCCCCACTGTACATCATCCACTGCCTTGTCCAGGATCATTCTAAACACGGGGAGCAATATTCCCTGTAAGCCAGCAGGTCTGTAATTAGCTAATTTAACCCACAATGTATATTCAACTCTTCCTTTTTTAATTTGAAGGTTGATTTAGACTGGACATAAGAAAGACATTTTTCATGCTGAGTGTGGTGAGACCCTGACCCAGGCTTTCCAGAGAAGTGGCAGATGGCCCATTCCTGGAACCATTCTGGGACAGGTTGCCCTGGAACTCTGAGCAACCTGTTCTAGCTGCAGATGTCCCTCCTGACTGCAGAAAGGTTAGTGTAGATGAGCTTTGAAGGTCCCTTCTCACCCAAACTGTTCTTTGGCTCTGATTAATTTCAGGTCATTATTGCTAAATCACCCAATGACATATTTCAATGAGATTCACAGAATCATACTGTCACAGAAGTTGGAAGGGACTGCTGGAGATCATCTAGTCCAAGCATCCCCTGCCAGAGCAGGTTCATCTAGAATAGGTTGCACAGGACTGTACCCAGATAGGCTTTCAATGACTCCAGAGACAGAAAATTTACCTCCTCTCTGGGCAGCCTCCTCCACTGCTTCCATACCCTCAATGTAAATAAGTTCCATGTTCAGATGGTAATTCCTATATTTAAGTTTGTGCCCAGTACTTCTTGTCCTGTCACTGGAAAAGAAAAGGACTGGTCCCATTCTCCTGACAAAATCCCATCTATCCAAACCATCTGATACCTTTTTCTGATTAATGAAATTTTGCAAAACATTCTGATTTTAAATCCTAGCAGGTAACTTAACTCTCCCATCTAGAGCATTTCAAAGATGAGAGATTAATTCTTAAAATTAATATTCCTAGGGAATGATCACTTTAAAGGTAAAGAAAAGGTTTTCAGATTATACTGTTTAGTATTTCACACTTCTGCAATGGTTTAGCTTTATGACCTTGTCACAAATTCATCAAGGAAATTAAACATTAATTACCTGTTTTGTTTTAAAATGAAAGACTCAAAGTCCAAAGGATAATTTACACAAAATAGCACAGAAACAAAGAGGAAAGGGATAATGCAGCATCTCAAAATGCTAAAGAGGCAAAGTCAAGAACATCTCATAATTTATCTTTAGGCAGCAACCAATCTTACACATATATAAACCCCAAGCTGTTTTATTAGCCATACTGAGAGGCTCAGTGGTCCGTATTGCAGAATCCCAGTATGGTGGGGGTTGGAAGAGAGATCTCCCAGTATCAGGATCAAAATATCCAGGTGGATTTGGAATTTCTCCTGAGAAGGAGATTCCACAACCTCTCTGAGTGGCCTGCTCTAGGGCTTCAGCACTCTCACGCCAAAGTTTATCTTCTTGTTCAGATGGAACCTCCTGAGATGTAGTTTGTGCCCATTGCCACTTGTCCTGTCACTGGGCACCACTGAAATCCTCTTGCTCCCTTTAGCTATTGCTGAGCATTGATCAGATCCTCTCTCAGGCTTCTCTTCTCTAGGCTCAACAGTCCCAGGGCTCTCAGCCTTGCTCCAGGCTTCTCAGCATCTTCAAAGCCTCCACTGGACTCTCTCCAGTAGTTCCCTGTCTCTGAGTTAGTTGGGAGTTATACATTCTTGAACTGGGAAGCCCAGAATTTGGCCCAGTACTCCAAATGTGTCCTCACTAGGGCAGGGTAGAGAAGGACAAGCTCCCTCAATTTGCTGGCCTCACTCTTCTTAAATGCACCTCAGGAAACCAGTTGCCTTCTTGGCCACAAGAACACATTGCTAGCTCATGGGAAACTTATTATACACCAGCACTCCTACGTTCTTCCCTGCTTTTTGCCAGGTCAACCAGGTGCAGGTGCAGAGGGTTATTCCTCTCCAGAATATCCAGAAACTGCTGTATCAGCACCAAGATATGGAAAAGAAAAAATTCCAATAATTCCTTGAAGCATCATCCTGTAAGGAAAAGAGCAATAGTTAGTCAGATTCCACTTCTGTAACCATTAGCAAGCACCAACATGAGTAACTCTTCTGGAGCTTAAGTGTCACCTACAGAGTTATCAGCTGGGCTGAACAATGAGCAAACCAGGCTCAGATAACAGGATAGCAGAATAAAAAAGACAGTGGATCACCCAGGTGCTAGGGAGAGGCCATGTGTTTGCACAGCATTTGATCTCTGTGCACTTAAATACACTTAGCTTTAAAAGAGTAAGAACTCCATCCAGTGGAGTGCTCTCAAAGAAGGATTTCAGATCCTAGAATCATAGAGTCATAGAATCATAGAATGGTTTGTGTGGAAAGGGACCTTAAAGATCAGTTAGATTCTACCCCCTGCCATGGGCAGGGACACCTCCCACTAGACCAAGTTGCTCAAGGCCTCATCCAGTTTGGCCTTGAACACCTCTGGGGAGGGGGCATCCACAACCTCCCTGGGCAACCTCTTCCAGTGTCTCATCACCCTCACTTTTAAATATCTCCCATTTCCACTGTAAACATCAAAGAGAAAAGCAGATAAGCACAGTCAGTTCTAAACTATTATACCAAGCACAAAAAATAATGAAATCCTCTGTTTTTATGAACATGAGGCATTATTATCAGGACATTTTGAACTACAGTCAGTATTAAAAGCCTCCGATTTTCACAGAATATGAATTGCATTGATTGCATCTCCCAGGGTAGCATTTGCAAATAAATCATGTGAAATGGTGGAGGAAAATCTAGAGTTCCACTGACAGCAATCTGATACCAGTGAGCTATATACAAAATAAACACCAGCGAGGAGCTACGATGCCAATCTGCCCTTTCATCTATGCAAGGATGTTTACACCACCACAGAGCCTTCACGAGGACCTAGCACCTGAAAGGAGCCCAAGAGAAAGCTATTTGCAAAGATATGTAGCATTAAGACAAGGGGCAAAGGTTTGAAACTGGAGCAGGGTAGATTTAGGTTGGACATTAGGAAGAAGTTCCTTACTACGAGAGTGGTGGAAGTTGCCCAAGGAGGTGCTGGAGGCCACATCCCTGCAAACATTCAGGGTCAGGCTTGATGGGGCTCTGAGCAACCTGCTCTCGTTGGGGATGCCCCTGCTTACTGCATGGGGGTCAGACAAGATGACTTTTAAAGGTCCCTTCCAACCCAGTGCATTCTATGATTCTGTGAACACAAATGAAGACTTTCTGAGTGACAAAACCCCTCCTCCTGATTAAGATCAATCTATATGAAAAATGAAATAAGTTGTCTGAAGCAGGCAGTTTGAAGACATGGTTGTTAATAGTGTTTTCTAGGTGAGCAGCTTCGTCCATCTGCATCCCATTTTGCAACCCCATCACCTTGCTCCCCTCCTTCTCTCCCTCCAGGATCCAGGCAAGGGACAGTCAAGGTGCAAACTTCTTGTTTAGCTGCAGAATTGCAAAAAGAGGAGTGTAGGAGATAAACTCTTTGTGCTTTCACACGGCCCACACAAGCATTAGCTTAAAATATCACTGCAATGCATTTTTCAGTGTCACTTACTGTTTATTCTGCCTAATGATCCTTTTCAATGTTTGCTCTGTGTGTGCACAGAATTTCAATGCCACTTTAGTAACAGCTGATGATGAGAAGACCCAGTTTGGTGGCCACAAGTATTGGGCGAATAAATAATGTGCTGTACTAAAGCTACACCTGCCTTGCTCAAGAAGAAATTGAAAGAGATTAGTATATTAGTTATAATTTAGGTGCTTAAATACACTTCAGTTCAAGCTGTTGCACTAAAAAGTTCCTCCAACACACAAATTGTCCAAGCAAACCACAAAATGTCTCTCACTTCTCCAAAAAACTATGTGATGAAAGGTGGCTAAGCTACAGTTTACTGAAACCAAAATGAAATACACAGAAATGCCCAAGAGCCACTCTAGAATATGCGATGGGGTTTCAGAACTTCACCTCACCTGGGCTATGGCATCTGGCTCCAGATTCCTCAGCAAAGGAAACGGTTCAGAGGAGGCCACAAAGATGATCAAAGGGGTGGAGCACCTCTGCTATGAAGGCAGGCTGAGAGAGTTGAGGTTGTCCAGCCTGGAGAAGACAAAGCTCTGGGGAGACTTTCAATAGTCTGCTGGAATAGTGGCCTTCCAATGTTCTCAAGGACACTTATAGGGAGGCTGGGGAGAGACTATTTAGAAGGGCCTGTAGTGATAGGACTAGAGAAAATGGTTTGAAACTGGAGCAGGAAAGATTTAAATCGGACATTAGAAGGAAGTTGTGTACAATGAAGGTAGTGAAATACTGGAACGGGTAGTGGAGACCCTATCCCTGGAGCATTCAAGATCAAACTTCATGGGAACCTCATGTAGTTAAAGATGTCCCCATTCAGTGCAGAGGGTTTGGATTGACAAGATGACTTTTGAGGGTCCCTTCCAACCTGATGCATTCTATAATTCTGTGATCAGCCTTACACACTTGACATGGACTGTGAGGGTGCTGGAGTCCTGGAGCAGGCTGCCCAGAGAAGTGGTGGAGTCTCCTCTGGAGAGAGTCCAAACTCACTTGGACATTGTGATCCTGGCCAACCTGCTGTGGGTGCCCCTGCTTTAGCAAGGAGTTTGGACAAGATGATCTCCAGAGGTCCCTTCCAACCCCAGCCCTTCAGTGATTCTCTTCTGTGAGATGCAGAAAATAAGGTGCATCTGCCCTAAAAGCTTTCAGGTAGTAAACTATTTTAAAGTTTTTAGCAGGAAGAATGACACAAGGCTGTTGACTTCTGCAGGGGAGTGGCTCCCAGCTCCCATGGGATTTCACCTGGCCATATGGGATGCTTGGTCTCATACAGAGGTCAGTTCTCCAGAGCTTCTCAGAAGTTGCTGAAGACAAAACTGCTTGGCATAGGTTGAAATATGCCTGCAGTGAAAGAGCCTTGCAGTAAGCATCTCTGCAGCACACCACCTGCAGAAGGCATCGTGATTTTTGTCTCACAACATCTCACCCCATCCCCCAGAACGATTGGTGCTGCTGTGTAAAAATATGTCCCCTCGCACACAGGCTGTCTGTCACAGAGAGCTCTCCCTGACTGGAACAAGCAAGCAGACAGATCCAAGGCAAGAACAAAATCCACACATTGCAGTGTTTAACCAACTTAGAATCATAGAATCATAGAATGGTCTAGGTTGGAAGAGACCTCAAAGATCATCCAGTTCCAACGCCCTGCCACAGGCAGGGACACCTCCCACTAGATCAAGATGCTCAAGACCTCATCCAGCCTGGCCTTGAACACATCCAGGGAGGGAGCAGACACAGCCTCCCTGGGCAACCTGTTCCAGTGCCTCACCACCCTCACTGTGAAGAATTTCTTCCTAACATCCCGTTCAAATCTCCCCTCCGCCAATTTGAACCTATTCCCCCTCGTCCTGTCTTTACAAGACCTTGTGAACAGTCCCTCCCCAGCCCTCCTGTAGGCCCCTTTCAGATACTGGTAGGCTGCTATAAGGTCTCCCCGAAGCCTTCTCTTCTCCAAGCTGAAAAGCCCCATCTCTTTCAGCCTGTCCTCATAGCAGAGGTGCTGCAGCCCTCTGATCATCTTTGTGGCCCTCCTCTGGACTCTCTCCAACAGTTCCATGTCCTTCTTGTGCTGGGGGCTCCAGAACTGCACACAGTACTCTAGGTGGGGTCCGACAAGAGCAGAGTAAAGGGGCCTGCAGCTCTACAGCCTTACAGCCTCACAGCCCTACAGCCCGACATGCCTGCAGCTCTACATCCTCACAGCCCTACAGCCCTACATGCCTGTAGCTCTACAGCCTTACAGCCTCACAGCCCTACAGCCCTACATGCCTGCAGCTCTACAGCCTTACAGCCCGGCAACACTGCATCACCTACAACCCCACAGCACTACAGCCTTACACCCAAACAGCCCTACAGCTCTATAGCTGGAACCCAGGGGTGATTTTGCTCCCCACCTGCCTTGGGTATTGTCTCCTCACCCTTTCTTCTTCCCCTGCTCTGCACCTCTACCTCAGCAGGGCTGCAATCACCCCAGGTGGATGCAGAGGGAGGGAGTTAGGGGCTACCAAGGGTGCAGAGACCTTATGGGGGGCCCAAAGGTTCCTGAAATCACATCACTCTGTCCTTCCACTTTCCCCAGCTCTCTCCTCCCACTCCCATCTCCTCCAGTCAACTCCTGTCTCATGTAGGAACATTCACTATGCAGCTTCTCTGGACCTCCATCTTTCAAAACATCTCCTTCATGGACATGGAGTGGCTGGGCCTGCTGCAAGATATTGAGCTTTGTTCTACTGATTAATACACAAGGACCTCTCACTTCTACCAACCTTGGGTACACCCAGCCCTGCCCTGCAGTGGCTGGGACACCCTTGGGAATGTGATCAAGGTGTGCTTGCAGCATTTCAAGCACCTGGTAAATGAAGATGCCAAGGGAGATGGGTCTAGTGGCAGGTGTTCCTGCCCAGGGCAGGGTGGTTGGAACAAGATAACCTTCAAGGTCACTTCCAACTCAAACCATTCTATGATTCTGTGACTGACAGCACCTGGCCACAAACCGTACAAAGTGCTGCCACTGGAACTCTGATGTGATCTGTGGGAGCTGCAGGTGTGAGTTAAATGACATGGGAAGAGGCATGTTTCAGCTGAGAACCTTCAGCTGAGCCTTCCCTCAGCCTTTGGATGGCCTTGGGGAGGTGTTTCCCAGCTGTAACACTGGAGCACCACTGAACTGTTAGTGCTAATTGCAGGGTGGGGAGGTGGGGGGAAACCATAGCAAGAAAAAAAAGGTAGCAGAGTGTTTTTTGCATATAGAAACATGTTCTTAGGTATTTCATGGGAGGAACCAGCTGTGTGCATGGGGGTGAAGTGCCCACAAGCCTCCCAGTTAAGCAGAATAAGGAAGGCAATCTCCTCTGTGATAGAGTGGAGTTCAAACAGGCACAGGAGGAATTTAGTTTGAGCTCCCAATCAACCACATACTCGAACACACCACTTCAGAGGTTTGGGGTTCACAAGACAGCTTCCTGGTGAAGTTTCACAGGAGAAGTCTCTGGCAGCTGTGCATGGGATAGCTGAGGCAGCAAAAAACCCAACTGGTTTGTGGCCACATCCACAGCTCCACAGGGGCTGCTGCTTCCTTGGCTGTTGCTTCCTGTGCAGTCCTGCTGTGTGCAAGTTCCCACCACAGTTGGGCAGAGACATGGAGCAGGGACACCTGATCCCATTTGTGCTTGGAGGGCTCACATGGCACACTGACAGATTACAGAGGGGATGCCCTGGCCCTGCTTGTGTCTGGAGGCTACAGAGATGCACCCCCTCTGGTTTCAGTTCTGCCTTTGCCCCCAACACCTGCACCCCCAGGAAATGGGAAGGGGAACTGCAGGGGGAGGGGAAGCACCAGGGGGCAATCGGGAAGAAGCAGTGTGTAGGGGACATCATGAGAGGGAGGCTGCCCCTGGTCACTGCATCAGCTCTCCAGCAATATGAATAGTGTGGGGGGATGGTCCCCACCATTCTTGTTCCCATGTCAATAAGCCATAGGGAAGGTGGGCAGGGCTCCCCACCAAGGAAGGCGGGAAGGGCAAAGGAGTATCAGGCTGCAGCCCAGCTCCAGGCCCTCTCATTAAGGAGTTCACAGGGGAGCTGAAGCTCCTCAGCACTGTGAGGTGCAGGGAAGCAGAGGGGCAACTGCCTGGCCCGTGCCATGGATGGAGTTCCACGGAAATGGAAAGGCTGCCATTACAAGACCTTGTCAATAGTCCCTTCACAGCCTTCCTATAGGCCTCTTTCAGATACTGGAAGGCTACTACAAGGTCTCCTCAAAGCCTTCTCTTAACCCGGCTCAGAGCCACAACTCTCATAGCCTGCCCTCATAGCAGAGCTGCTGCAGCCCTCTGAGCATCTTCATGGCCCTCCTCTGGACTCACTCCAACAGTTTGATGTCCTTCTTGTGTTGGGGGCTCCAGAACTGCACACAGTACTCCAGATGAGGTCTCATGAGAGCAGACTAAAGGGGCAGAATCCCCTCCCTTGCCCTGCTGGCCACAGCTGCTCTTGCTGCAGCCCAGCACACAGTTGCTGTCTGGGCTGCACTCAAACTGCAGACTCACATTGAGCTTTTTGTCAGCCAAGACCCCGAGGTCCTTTTCCTCAGGGTTGCTCTCATCCATTCCCCACCCAGCCTACAGTTGTGCTTGGGATTGCGCCCACCCAGGTGCAGGATCTTACATTCGACCTTGCTGAGTTTCATGAGCTTGGCCTGGGCACAGCTCTGCAGCCTGTCAGATCTCTCTGGATGGATCTCTGCCCTCTAGCAAGTCGACTGTGCCACACAGCTTGTCATCTGCACACTTGCTGAGGGTGCACTCAACTCTTCTGTCCATGTCACTGACAAAGATGTTAAACAGCACTGGTGCCATCACTGACTCCTGAGGGATGCCACTTGTCACTGGTCTCCAGGTGGACATTGTGCCCTTGACCACCACTCTGCATGCGACCATCCAGCCAATTCCTTATCCAGCAGTGCTCCACTCATCAAGTCCATGTTTTTCCAGTTTGGTGACCAGGATGTCATGTGGGACAGAGTCAAATGCCTTATTCAGGTCCAGGTAGATGACATCAGTTGCCCTTCCCTTATCCACTGTTGGTTTGACTTCATCATAAAAAGTGACCAAATTTATCAGGCATGATTTGCCCTTGGTGAAGCCATGCTGCTTACCACCAATCACCTCTGTTTACTTTTCCATTTGCCTTACCAGAGCCTTCAGAAGGATCTGCTCCACGATCTTGCCAGGCACAGAGGTGAGACTGAGTGGTCTATAGTTCCCATTTTTGAAGATGGGTGTTATGTTTGCCCTCTTCCAGTCAGCAGGAACCTCACCAGTCTGCCATGACCTTTCAAATAGGATGGACAGTGGCTTAGCAGCTAAGGGGGAGAAGTGCAGTCAGGTACAATTTTTTAAGCTGTGATACTAGAAACGGAATTAAATAACAATATTACAATATCCTGAGATGAGCAGGTCCATCTCCTTTGGAGGGGCCTCTGTCCCTATGGATATGTTCAAGTGGGACTTGGGACCCCCGCAAACTACCACGCCATGCCCTGGTGCCATCTCCACCTGTGAAGGGAGTAGAAAAGAAAGGTCAGGTCACCCTCACTGCTATGACTGTCATGGAGTGGCTGCAGCTATGAGGGACCCCTCCTGCAGGCAGTGGGGTGGCCTCGCTGCCACCAAAATTCTGGCAGCATTCACACCCACACTCTTGATGGCCCAGATTGGCACACCCCAAGTAGAAACCTCAGGCTCCTCCCCAAAACCTCAGTGCCAGCCCCATTGGTTGGCAGGGCCACTAGTACCAGTGGAGCTGTGTAGGCAGAGCCACCCTGAGCAGAAGCTTCTGGCCACATCTCTCACAGGCACGCCTGGAGCCTCGCTGCTGGCACCATGCAGCCTTCTCATCTCTTCTTCCTGCTTCTCCTCTACCACCTGCCCCTCTCTAGAACATGGGCAGACCTGGAGGGTAAGTGGGAGTCCTGACTCATCCAGATCTGCTTCCATGCCCCTGTGAGACCCCAGGGCTAAGGGGCTTTCTGCTCCCCAGCCTCCTTGGGCATTGCCTCCTTACCCTTCCTTGTTCCCTGTTTTCACCCCTCCATACCAGTGTTGATGCAATGACCCCAGGGATATGCAGGGGGTGGGAGCTGGCACTGCCAAGGATGCAAGGACATTTTGGGAGGCCCAAAGGTTCCTGAAACCCTGCCTCTCAGCACTTCCTCTTTCTCCAGCCCTCTCCTCCCACTCCCAACTCCTGCACTTAACTCTTGTCTCAAGTAGGAACCTTCACTCTCAGGGTGCTCCGGACCTCCACCTTTCAAAACAGCTCCTTAGTGGATATGGAGTGGCTGGGCCTGCTGGAAGACATCGAGCTTGGTTCTGTTGATAAGCACACATGGACCATCCACTTCTACCAGCCCTGGGTGTACCAAGCCCTGCCTCGCAGTGACTGGCACACCCTTGAGAATATGATCAAGGTCTATTTGCAGCAGTTCAACAAGGTGGTCCATGAAGGTGCCATGCAGAAGGATGTGCCCTGTGAGTTCCTGGTCTTGTCTGCATCCACTCTGTGAACAGCATCTAGGAAGTGAGGGAGAACCTGGCAGTGCTGATGCTGCACAGGAAATGCTGACCATGTCTGCAGAGAGGAATTCCCAGGCCCTCATGTAACCTCACTCTCCTTTCTGCTTCTCCAGACCCCTTTGTGATCCAGGCTATGGCAGGATGCAAGATCTACCCTAACAGAACCTCTCAGGCTTTTGTGTCTGTAGCCTACAATGGCCTGGATTTCCTCAGCTTTGACATGGACAATGACACCTGGCTCCTCTCCCAAGACAGCAGCCTGGCACAGTATGTTCTGTCCACTCTCCAAAACTATACTGCCTTCAATAAGGTGGTGTCAGTCCTCTTCAAGGATACCTGTGTTGATGACTTAGAGGTATTAGTGAGCTATGGGAAGGAAGCACTGGAGAGACAAGGTGAGCCCACCCTAACCCTGCCATGGCCACCCCAAAGCCCAGTACACACTGGAGCCAAACCATGCCCTGCCTGACCAGGGCTGCCCCCACCCCTTTTCTGTCACCCTCCAGAGCCACCCGTGGCCACAGTCTTTGCCCTCACGCCCAGCCCAGCCCAGCTCCTGCTGGTTTGCCGTGTCACAGGCTTCTACCCCCGGCCCATCAGCGTGGCCTGGCTGCGGGATGGGCAGGAGGTGCCGCCGGGCCCAGCGCTCAGCACCAGCAGCATCCTGCCCAACGCCGACCTCACCTACCAGCTGCGCAGCATCCTGGCCCTCAGCCCCCGGGACGGGCACAGCTACGCCTGCCGCGTGCGCCACCGCAGCCTGGGCACCCGCAGCCTCCTCGTCCCCTGGGGTAGGTGCCAGCCATGGGCACGGGGATGGGGCTCCTGAGTTCCCCTGCCCTGTGGGGTGGAGGAAAGGCCGGGAAAGGTCAGGGCAGCCTCTGCTTGTGCTTCTCAGGGAACTCTGAGGTGGTGCTGATCGCAGGGCTTGGGGCCGGGCTGCTGGCAGCTGTGGTGGTGGCTGCCATCATGGTCCTCTGGGTGTGGAGACGCAGGTGAGGTCCCTTCTGCCCCTTGGAGCAGCAATGGGATGGGAGGAGAGGACATACCCCAGGAGATGGCTGCATTTAGCAGCAGAACTCCTGCTCTCCCCCTGCCAGCTGCTGTCTGCACCCTGACAAGGTCTTTTCCGTGGGGCACCCATGAGCTGTCCCTCTCTCATTTCAGAAAGCCCCAGGAGGCGGAGGAACCAGAGTCCAGGAATTCCATCCTGAGCAAAGAAACCTAGCCCAGAGGGGAGCCACCAGCCCCCATTTCCTTCCCTCACAGGCACAAAACCTCATCCTTTGTCCACTTTGACAGAACTCCAGGCAGGCACTGCCGAGTGTGAGATGAATTGGACTTGGAAATGCAGCAGGGAAACCTGGGGAGATCCTGAGCTGCTTCAGTTTGTTATGCAGACAAGGGGCCAGTCCTGAGACCTTCTCGCTCCTTGCACATGATCCCCTCTTCCCTTGTGGCACTGCCCCATGCCTCCAGGGGCTCTGTAGGGCACCCTCACCCCCAGAGGCAATTTCTCCCATTCCTGGTCCAAGCAGATGCCTGTCAGCATGTGATAAGCTCTGTCCTTCTGCCGTCCCTTGCTGGCATCTTCTTCTAACAGCTGCCTTTACTAACCACATTGCAGAATTATTTGTGCTGAGGCTCTACTGTTGCACAGCAATGATGGCTTGAAACTGGAGCAGGGTAGGCTTAGACTGGACATCAGGAGGAAGTTCATGCCTGTGAGTGTTGGGAGACACTGGAACACATTGCCCCGAGAAGGTGTGGAGGCTCCAAACTTTGAAGTGTTTAAGACCAGACTGGGTGAGGCTTTGAGCAACCTGGAGCATTCTGCAGACTATTATCCATTATTGATCTTCTGTGTAGGAGGAGAAGAAATAATGGCTGGTAGTCCTGGAAAATAAAAAATTGTTTGGGGGACAAGTGGTATGAGATACTGGGGCAGAAATTGTCTTTTCTTCTGTTATTCCAACTGATGATGCAGAGATTGCATTAAGCAGCTGAATACAGACTTTTAATGCATGGCTCCATGGATGGTGTCACCACCATGAATTTGGGTTCTGTGCCAAAAGTATGATCTATACACCACCAGGGTTGTTGACACCAAACAGGAGACATCTCTCTCAAAGGGGGAAGAGTGTCTTTGCAGAGGAGATTGCAGGGCTAATTGACAGGGCTTTAAATGGGATGTGAAGGGGGAGTGGGATAGTGTCATCAGGCTTCCATGTGGCAAATCGAGGGAGGACACAGCAGTGTAGGAGCAATGGGGAACTAGTAAGGGCTCTCAACCTGCTGCCCAGAAGCATGCTGGGGACAAAACAGTGCAGTCAAATTCTTCCAGAGACGAGCCAAATCCCCTTCAGGTAGCCAACAGGGAAACATCATGTGGTGATCCACGTGGTAGTGAAAACATGAGGGGAAGAGGTAGGTTGATAGTTACAGAGGTGTCTGAGACCAGTGCCAAGTGGTGTCCCTCAGGGGTCAGTGCTGGGACCAGTGCTGTTTAACATCTTTGTCAGCAATATGGACAGAGGAGTTGAGTGCACCCTCAGCAAGTGTGCAGATGCCACCAAGCTGTGTGGCACAATCGACTTGCTAGAGGGCAGGGATCCATCCAGAGGGACCTGGACAGGCTGGAGAGGTGTGCCCAGGCCAACCTCATGAAATTCAACAAGTCCAAGTGTAAGGTCCTGCACCTGGGTCGGCACAATCTCAAGCACAAATAGAGGTTGGGTGACAAGTGGCTGAGAGCAGCCTTGAGGAAAAGCACCTGAAGGTCTGGGTTGATGAAAAGCTCAACAGGAGCCTGCAGTGTGAGTGCAGCCCAAACAGCAACTGTGTGCTGGGCTGCAGCAAGTGCAGCATGGCCAGCAGGACAAAGGAGGGGATTCTGTCCCTTGGCTCTCATCAGACCCCACCTGGAGTACTGTGCACAGTACACAAGAAGGACGTGGAACTGTTGGAGTGAGAGTAGAAAAGGCCATGAAGATGCTCAGATGGCTGGAGCAGCTCTGCTATGAGGACAGGCTGAGAGAGTTGGGGCTCTGCAGCCTGGTTAAGAGAAGGCTTTGAGGAGACCTTGTAATAGCCTTGCAGTATCTGAAAGGGGTTTATAGGAAGGCCATGGAGGGACTATTTATAAGGCCTTGTAATGACAGGACAAGGAGCAATGAGTTTAAGCTAGTAGAGGGGAGACTTTAACAGGATGTTAGGAAGAAGTTCTTCACAGTTAGTATGGCAAAACACTGGAGTAGGTTGCCCAGGAAGGTTGTGGATGCTCTCTCCCTAGAGGTGTTCAAGGCCAGGGTGGGTGAGGTCTTGAGCAACCTGTTCTGGTGGGAGTTGTTGCTGCCTGTGGCTGGGAGTTGGAACTAGATCATCTTTCAGGTCTCTTCCAACCTAAAGCATTCTCTGATTCTATGAGTGACAGCAGCTGGCCACAGAGCTTTTCACAAAGTGCTGAGTGACTCTGAAACTCAGAGCTGCAGCCTCACCAGTGCCTTGGCTACAGGAGGAAGATCACTTCTCTGCTCCTGCTGGCCACACTAGTCCTGCTACAAGGCAGGATGAGCTTTGTGGTGGCATGGACAGAAATCCCCTGGGTGATGCCAAGGTGAGCTGCTGGGGAAGTTGGTGAGATTTCTGGGCCTGCCAGGCCACCACAGCATTCCTGCTTCTCTGTGGCACAGCTCCATAGAAGGGAAGGGGTTTAGTGTCTCTGACTCCTCATGTCTGACTCAGCATCATGAGGTGCTAGAGCTCAACCCACAAGAGCTCCATATGGGCCTTCCCCAGCTGCTCACCACAGCTGGGAACAGCAAGACAGAAACATGGACAAGGACACCTGATCCCATTTGTGCTTGGAGGGCTCACACTGCCAGACTGCAGAAGGGATGCCCTGGCCCTGCTTGTGTCTGGAGACTATGGAGGTGCACCCCCTCTGGTTTCAGTTCTGCCTGTGCCCCCAACACCTGCACCCCCAGGAAATGGGAAGGGGAACTGTAGGGGGAGGGGAAGCACCAGGGGGCAGTCGGGGAGGGGCAGTGCGTAGGGGACATCGTGGGAAGAAGTTTGCCCCTGGTCACTGCATCAGCTCTCCAGCACTGGTGACAAGGTGGACAGAGCAGTGGGATGGTCTCCACCATTCTTGTTCCCATGCTCAGGAGCCACTTGGGAAGGTGGGCAGGGCTCCCCACCAACGATGGTGAGAAAGGCAAAGGAGTATCAGGCTGCAGCCCAGCCCCAGGCCCTCTTGTGAAGTAGTTCACAGGGGAGTTGGAGCTCCTCAGCACTGTGAGGTGCAGGGAAGCAGAGGGGCAGCTGCCTGGCCCATGCCATGGATGGAGTTCCATGAAAATGGAGAGGCTTCTCATCAACCATAGTCCCCTGGAATGGCCTTTGGGGTGAGGGGACCATGGTCCCATCCCCATCCCAGCCTGGGGATCCTGCACAGCCAAATGCCACTGCTCCAGGGGTCCAACGGCTGTCAGTGGGAAACAATCCCTTCCAGACCCTGCAGCCTGTCTCTGCCCATGGGGAACATCACACTGCAGCAGCTCCATCCATTTCTTGTGCCCCAGGAGGAGCTCCTGGAGCTGCTTTCTCCAGCCCTGCCTGCAACTGTCCCTGACCCTCCAGCCGTGG
Organism: Psilopogon haemacephalus; assembly: GCA_013396835.1. Taxonomy (NCBI): domain Eukaryota; kingdom Metazoa; phylum Chordata; class Aves; order Piciformes; family Megalaimidae; genus Psilopogon; species Psilopogon haemacephalus. The sequence continues at coordinate 673,633 of VWZI01006484.1, forward strand.
GATGGGCTGAAACTGCTCATCACCTCCTCCCTGCAGTGCCTCTTCCCCAGGACCAGGCCAACAGTGCCAAGGGGGCTATCACTGGCTCTCCTCACTCTTGCTCCTCAGAGCCATCCCAGCCCGCAGTCTGTTCTTGAATGCCTGGCCCAGCTCTGGTCCTGCTTGTTTACCACATCACCATCTTCTGCTCACCACCCATCAGCATGGCTTGGCTTCAGGATGGTCAGCAGGTGACCAAGGGGTGTGGGGTAATCACACAGACCAGGGGCATGGGGTGCCCAGGCAGGAGGCCAAGCTCTGGGAACAGGACTCCTTTCCCCTGCTAGAAAGACAACCATGATGAGGAGAAACTGACTGCTTAAGTATCAGCCCAGATCAGTACACCCCAAGAAGGAACCTCAGGCTCCTCCCCAAAACATCAGTGCCAGCCCCATTGGTTGGCAGGGCCACTAGTACCAGTGGAGCTGTGTAGGCAGAGCCACCCTGAGCAGAAGCTTCTGGCCACATCTCTCACAGGCATGCCTGGGGCCTTGCTGCTGGCACCATGCAGCCCTCTCATCTCTTCTTCCTACTTCTCCTCTACCTCCTGCACCTCTCTGACACATGGGCAGACCTGGAGGGTAAGTGGGAGTCCTGACTCATCCAAATCTGCTCACATGCAAGGATGCAGGGACATTTTGGGGGGCCCAAAGGTTCCTGAAACCCTGTCTCTCAGCACTTCCTCTTTCTCCAGCCCTCTCCTCCCACTCCCATTTCCTGCACTTGACTCCTATCTCATCTAGGAACCTTCACTCTCAGGGTGCTCCAGACCTCCACCTTTCAAAACAGCTCCTTAGTGGATATGGAGTGGCTGGGCCTGCTGGAAGACATCGAGCTTGGTTCTGTTGATATGCACACATGGAGCACCCACTTCTACCAGCCCTGGGTGGACCAAGCCGTGATCCACAGTGACTGGCACATCCTTGGAAGCTCAACCCACAAGAGCTCCATATGGGCCTTCCCCAGTTGCTGGTCACAGCTATGAACACAAAGACAGAGACATGGAGCATGTTCCCATTTGTGCTTGGAGAGCTCACATGGCACACTGACATACTGCAGACGAGATGCCCTGGCCCTGCTTGTATCTGGAGGCTCTGAAGGTGCACCCCCAGAATCACTGCCTTGGCTCTGGTTTCAGTTCTGCCTGTGCCCCCAACACCAGCACCCCCAGGAAATATAAAGGGGAACTGCAAGGGAAGGGAAGGGAAGCACCAGGGACAGTGTCAGCGAGGGACAGTGGATATGGAGCATTGTGAAGGTGAGGTCGGGGTGGTGACAAAGGAGAATGGCACCCACCATTCCTGTTTTCATGCCCAGAAGGTACTTGGGGAAGGGGATGTGTTTTCCTACTAAAGATGATGGGAACAACAAATGAGTAGCACACTGCAGCCCAGCCTCAGACCCTCTCCTGGTGGCATTTATGGAACAGTCGGAGCTCTGAAGGAATATTCCTGCAGTCATAGGATTGGTGGGAATTGCTTGTCACCCCTTTGTCCCCAGGATTAGGCAGGCAGTGCAGGAGGAAGCTGAGCTGGAGGTGCCAGGGGAATCCAAACCATCCCTTCTTCCTGTGCAGGGGCTGAGAGGACAGCATCCATCTCCCTAGTCAGGGCTGAAACCCAAAAGCCATTGCCACCTCCAGCAGAACTGCTGCACCCCATAAGAACAGGGATAGTGACAAGGTACCATCAGTGGGGAGGGGGAGTCAGGGACACCCAGCTCAGGTCCTTGAGCACCCATTTTCTCCTAGTGCCTTTTCCTGAGTTCCCCTCCTCTGCCCTCTCCATCTGTCCAGGCTCTTCCCAGCCCCACTCTGTAGCAGCACTTCATGCTCAAGATCTTATTTTGGCTTTCCTTCCTCCCACAGATCCCCAGCCCCCCGACTGAGACCTCCAGGCCCCTCCCCAGCACTGGTGCCATTGGCGGAGAGCCAGTACCGTGACTACTGGGCTGGGTCAAAGTGTGGAACCAGATGGGTTCTTCCTCTTCCCACTGCCACTGCTGCTGCTTCAGCCTTGCTGCATGCACCATGCAGCCACCTCAACTTCTCCTCTTCCTCTTTCTCCCTCTTCTCCTTCCAGGGATGTGGGCAGACTCCGAGGGTAAGTGGGAGCCCTGGCTCACCCCAACTGCTCTCAACTCCTGTCAGAGGACCCCACAGGTTCCTTAGTGGAGGCACATCTGGTGCACCCTGGATAATCCTCAGCATCCAGAGATGATCCTCAGCATGAAAGGACCATCCCATATGGCGTGTCGCCCAGCAGGTGCCCTGTCCCTGCCCACCCTCTCTGTTCCTGGCTTCAGCCTAGGGCCTCCTGACCCTCTGCTTCCAACACAGGGACTCAGGCACTCAAGTAGAAGTGACACCAGAGAACTCCAGACAGGCCTGGGGTGTTGGGGTTCTTCCAAAGGCACCTTCCTCCTGAAGGGAGCCCATGCATGCTGGGCGGTCTTAACCCACGTGCTGCTGTGGACCCTCTCCAACAAGCACTTTGTGTTTGTTGGGGAGCTGCACCTGTGAGATGGTGTTTGGAGCACTGCTGTCACAGAATGCTTCACCACATCTCATGAGACCTCATGTTTCTGGGGTGGGGAGAGCGCACCAGCAGTCATGGGCTGGGCTACTCTCCTGTCCCTGTCAGGGTTTGGTCTCCTTAAGCTTCTGACATCCAGGAGCCCCCAAATCTGGATGAAGTGTCCTTTTCTCTCCTGTATCCATGCTCTCTGTGCCATTTGTAGGTCTTTGGCAGATACAGGTCCTGGCATGAGTGCTGCATCTGGGGGAAGCATCACCCCAGATAGGCACCAAGGTGCTCCCCTACCATCCACCTCACACAGCCAGACACCAGGCACTGGGCAGGAGGCAGGTGTGGAGGGGACTAAGTGCCTGAAATCCTGTGTGGGAGAGAAACTTCGGGTTAAAAATGAAATAGAGAAGGAAAAGCATCAGCAGAGATAGAGGAAGTTCAGAAAGGAAAGCAACCCTGAGCAGGCTGAGCAGCATAGAGTCATAGAATGCTTTAGGTTGGAAGGGACATCTTCAACTGCAGCAGGTTGTTCAGAGCCCTATCCAATCCAACCTGGAATATTCCCAAGGATGGGGCATCTACCACCTCCTTGGGCAACATGGGCCACTGTCTCACCACCCTCAGCACAAAAAATTTCTTCCTTCCACCTAGTCAGAGCGCCCTGTTTCCCCTCCAGCCACCCCCCCAGTCATCTCCTCTTGCCTGTAACCCTTTCCCATCTCCATCCTCATCCTTTTTCTCAGCAGAACCAAAGGTTTTACAGGTGCTCCATACCAGCCTCTTCACCAACATCAGCTCTGTTGAGGTGTTTGGGATGGGTCTTCTGAGGGACATACCCATCTATACAGTGGATCGTGTCAACTGGACAATCTACTTCCACCGGCCCTGGGCCCAGCAGGCATTGATGGAAGGTGACGCGGAGAAGGTTGCTGCCCACTACAAAACGGTTCTGCGCAACATGATCCGATACATGCGCGAAATAGCCCTGCAGATGAAAATGGACTGTGAGTACAGGGACGAGCCCTGCCAGAGCCCCAGGCCCTTTCCCTGAGTTACCTGATGGGGTGACATTTTGGGGGTCTTCCAGGGTGCAAGAGCTCCTGAAAGGGTAATGGGCAATGCTGCAGCTGCCAGGGCACATGGCAGGGAGGGGCAGAAAGGGCAGCGCTGCAGAAATGCTCCTCTGGGCATCTGCCATTTGGCACAGGGCTGCCCCTCTGCACACTGGGGAGTTGCCACCAGTTTACTGTGGCTGTGGGACCTGCATGGCACAGCTTAGGCAAGGAGAAAGTTGGGAGCATGCACTTTAGGGGACAACATTCTGTCTGAGCAACTGCTCTGTGCTAATTGGCCCTGTACCCACTCAGGCTTTCCAAGTACTCAGGTACTTCCATTGGGTACCCTAGGGCTTCCCAATGCACTGCTCCATGTCCTGCTGCCCACTGTGCTCCACTGCTCATTGTGCTCCACTGCTCATTGTACTCCACTGCCCGTCGGACCCCACTGCCCAGCGTAACCATATATGTGCCTCCAGCCACATTCTGCCTCATGCCACCCATGTCCCACATACTCATGGGAGCTCTCTACTGGGTCTACACTTGGCAGACCCATTTGTGATCCAGATGCATGCCGGCTGTGCGCTGTACCCCAACGGGACAAGCAGAGGCTCTGTGGATGTTGGGGCAGATGGCAGAGACTTTGTAGCTTTCAAGGTGGAAAGACTGCGCTGGGAGGCCCAGCAGAGATCCCCACTAGCAGAATACGTCAGCAAGTCTCTCAACAAAGACAAGTCTGTCAGGGCACTCCTGGAGCATCTTCTCACCGTTTTTTGCCAGAACCATGTCCTCACGCTGTACAGGTACGGGAAAGCTGATCTGGAGAGACAAGGTGAGACCACCCTAACCCTGCCATGGCCAGCCTAAAGCCCTTCACACTGTGGGGCCAAAGAGTGCTCCACCAGGGCTCCCCCATACCTCTTTGCTGTCGCCCTCCAGAGCCACCCGTGGCCACAGTCTTTGCCCTCACGCCCAGCCCAGCCCAGCTCCTGCTGGTTTGCCGTGTCACAGGCTTCTACCCCCGGCCCATCAGCGTGGCCTGGCTGCGGGATGGGCAGGAGGTGCCGCCGGGCCCAGCGCTCAGCACCAGCAGCATCCTGCCCAACGCTGACCTCACCTACCAGCTGCGCAGCATCCTGGCCCTCAGCCCCCGGGACGGGCACAGCTACGCCTGCCGTGTGCGCCACCGCAGCCTGGGCACCCGCAGCCTCCTCGTCCCCTGGGGTAGGTGCCAGCCATGGGCACGGGGATGGGGTGCAGGCTGCAGGTAGTAGCCGTTGGCCATGCGAGGGGCAACGCCTGCCTGTTGTTACCACACTTGCACTGGCACTCTCATGGCTGTCTTCTTTTCTCCTTGTCACAGAGAACAACAGTGCAGCTCCAACCGTGGGCATCGTTGCCGCCGTGGTGCTCATTGTGGTCATAGCCTGCGCCGGGGGCATTTGGTGGTGGAAGCATAGGTGAGGTCTCCTTCCCTCCATCTGTTGTCAGGTTGAAGGGCAGATGGGTCAGACCAGGCATTGCAGCAGCAGTAGCAGCAGCAGTTCTGCAGGGATGAAATTCCTGGTCCTGAGCACTGTTCACAGTGACCTCTCCTTGCAGGAAAGGTGATAGGACCAGAGGGGACACCCGAGAATTCATCATTTGAGACCTGGCTGCCCACAATGCAATGAATTCCCTCACTGCCAGCTCACCCTGCTCATCTGATGTCCCATCCCTGACCCATCAGCACTGCCAGGGGGTTCCTGTGGAGTACTACCACATTAAACGTCTATAAATTTCCTCAGTCTCACACGGCTCCTGTGGCTTTCACCCTCCTTTGCCCTCATGAGATCCCCACAGCAAATCTCACAGCATGCTTCAGAGATTCTGTACTTCAGCCAGGAAGGCTCTCTCTTTTCCTGGACACTGGACCATTTCCCCTAGCATGTCAGGAGAAGCAATTGCTCCACCAACGTCTTCCACATCTTGGCGTCTTGATGGCCAGTGTCTACCCCTGGCAGAAGGCCAGTGAAACACTGAGGTCAGACCAGTGTGGAACAGCTGAGTGGGACAGGGCATGGAAAAGGCCACAAGCTAGGGGGAGATGAAGGCATCTGAGCTGTTTTAACTATGGAAGATGGGGAAGGGAGGACCAAAGTGACATCTCAAATATCCTGACACAGGGAAGTGTTTTGAGCAGGTGTGGAGCTGCTCTGTCTTCAGTGCTGACCTTATCCTCTGGCCAGGATAGGTTTCAGTTGGAATCTCCTCTATTCCTGACACCTGGCCCTGCAAAAGCTGGAGGGATGTGGGACATTCACCCTCCCAATATGCCTGAGAAATATCAAAGAGCCACACTGAGGCTCTGGGGGACTCTTTGAATGACATGTCCCCAAGAAGGGTGGAGGTGTTGGTTGACCATGTCTGCCTGCCAGATGCCCACTAATCTGCTCTATCATTCCCCCTCCTCAGCTGGGGGAGGAAATACAACAATAGGCACATCGGTTGAGATAGGGACAGGGAGATCATTCAGCTGTTACTGTCATGGGCAAAGAAGATTCAGCTTGGGGAAATCAGTTTAACTGATTGCCAGCCAAAATCAGAGTAGAATCATGAGAAATAAGAGCAAACTTAAACTGCCTTCCTCTCAACCCCTCCTTCTTTCCTGTGCTCAACTTCACTCTTGACTTCTCTACCTGACCCTCCTCCCAAGGGGCACAGTAGGGTGAGGGTTGATGTTGGTTTATGATGCATTGTCTCTGTCAGTCCTGTCAGACTCTGATCTGAAGGAGTTAAAGCCTTAAACACTCTGTGAGGCAGCACCATTGCAGCTGGGACAAGGATGCCTTTAGAGACCTGTTCTCCAGACCCTTCTCTGGACCCACTCTAGCCCCTCAATGTCCTTGGAGTGAGGGACCCAAAACTGAACCCAGTACTGGAGGAGCGGCCTCACCAGTGCCGGGCACAGGGCACGCTTCAGGCTTTGTCTGCCACAGGGCATGGGGCACAGGTCATGCTTCAGGCTCTGCCTGCCACAGGGCATAGGGCATGGGGCACAGGGCACGGGGCACAGGGCTTGTTTCAGGCTCTGCCTGGCACGTGGCACAGGGCACAGGGCACAGGGCGCGTTTCAGGCTCTGCCTGCCACAGGGCAGAGGGCACGGGGCACAGGGCACAGGGCACAGGGCTTGTTTCAGGCTCTGCCTGGCACGTGGCACAGGGCACAGGGCACAGGGCACGTTTCAGGCTCTGCCTGGCACGGGGCACAGGGCACAGGGCATGGGGCATGTTTCAGGCTCTGCCTGGCACGGGGCACGGGGCACAGGGCATGGGGCATGTTTCAGACTCTGCCTGGCACGGGGCACGGGGCACAGGGCATGGGGCATGTTTCAGACTCTGCCTGGCACGGGGCTCGGGGCTCATCTCATTCCCACCATGTGCGGGGTGCAACACTCGGGAAAAGGAGGCTGCGGCCGTTGTTGGACGGCAGGGGGCGCTGCGGTCACTCCCGCCTTGCCGTCGGCGCCGGTGGGCGGGAAGCAGGCAGGGGGCGGGCCGGGCCGGAGCGGGCGGTGCCCGGTGGGCGCCATGGCGCTGCCCGTGCTGTCGAGCTCGGCGGTGAAGTTTCGGCGGGTCTTGGCGCAGTTCCCTCAGGAGCTGAGCCTGGCCTTCGCCTACGGCTCCGGAGTGTTCCGGCAGGCAGGGGCCCCTGCTGGGCACGGCGAGGTGAGCGCTGCCGCCTGCCCCGGCCCTGGCCCTCCCTCGTCCCTCCTCCCCAGGCGCCGCGGTGTGTGGCGGGGCCGTGGGCCCTGCTCGTGTGGTGAAGCGGCGTGGAGGCGGCGCGCTGCCATGCCTGGAGCAGCCTGACGTGCCGCCGATGTGGCTTGGGCACGAAAAGGGACGAAACGTCCCCAAATCGCTGCGCGGCCGGTGCCCTGCGGGGATCCCTGACAGCCCGGGCACGGCGTGTGGGGCGGGCGCCCCTTCAGCCAGGTGCTTGCGGGCTCTGGCTCAGGGCTTGCGGCACGTAGGTGGTCTGGGCCCTTCCTCATCCTTCGGAGGTCGAGCTGCTTGGAAATACTGATTTTATAATTCGTATGTGTATTCGTTCGACCTGTTAAAAATTATTACTAGGCAGAAGGGCTCATTGTGGCAGGCTTCCTAAGCGCTCCTCACAAATGCACCTTTAAAGGTGACCCTTTTTGCTTCCTGGAAAGAGAAAAACAGGATAATGTGAATTTCAGAGCTCTAACATGGGATTGTTAGAATGTGGGAAAAAATGGTATCCAACAGGAAGGAAATAGATTTGAGACCCTGGGCTACCATCGACAGTACGCAACTGAAGGACAAATGCCAGGATCACCACCTGGGATAGAGTAATGCTGGACACACATAAATCAATATAATTTTTGGAGGCGTTAACTGATTAGCTGAGGTGTAAGTAAGCCACAGAGAGGTAGGCCTAATGAATCTAAAGCAGTGTGACTCCAGATGCTGGCTTACTGTGGGTCTGAGTTGTGAACTGTCAGCTTGGCTGTGTGCAGGGAATGCCTCCACTGGTATCTTCAAAAGAGAGTGTTGAACTTCACCGGGCTTTGGAGTTTGGGTGGCTTTGGGTGACAAAAGCAAGGGTGTAGACTGGGAGTGCAGTTTCTTACTGCTTGCTGTCATCTGTCTTTATTTGCCCGTGTCTCAAATTCATGGCCTCTCTTACTAGCAGAAGTGATGCTCAGCAGTAGTTTCAAAGCTCTTGCACTGAGCTGTCCACCAACAGCATGGAGATCTCAACCCACGTGCCTCTGTCCTTTAAGCAGAAGGACAGGAAAATTTTGGACCATCCCTGCTAAACTGGCTAGAAAACACACAGCTTCATAACCTTTAAAATGTGTATGACAGGAATGAACATGGGTTTTGCTTTATTTTTTATGCATGTGAAAAATAAGCTGGTGGTTTGATCCTATATACATCTTAATACAATTAACATTGGTTGCTTCTTGACATACAACCCCCAATGCTTTTCTCCTTATCCACAGAACAATATGCTGGACTTTGTGTTTGCTGTTGATGACTCTGTGACCTGGCATATGATGAACTTGTTGAAGAACAGAAGTCATTATTCCTTCCTAAAAGTTTTTGGGCCAAAACATATCAATAGTGTACAGAGCTATGGAGCAGGGATCTACTACAATACTCTAGTGCTGTGTAACGGTAGGGTAAGTACAAGCAGTTTGAGTAAAATGAAGTCAAGTGTTTGTGTGTGAGGCACTGAAACGATTGGCTTAAAGCAGATCTCTGTGCAGGAAGCAAATCTGATTGATTGTAACTGATCCTTAACTCACGGTATTGTGAATATTTATGTCTCAAAACTATTTCCCAAACAGCATATTGATTTAAAAGCAAATGGCTGTTCCTGCACTTCCGAAGTGTGACCAGCATTTGGAAGTTACAACTAAAGCACCTCAGAAACTGGGTTTATCTTCCTTAAATTCCTTTATATTCCTTCCTGCCAGTTTTAGTATTTGTAGAGGGGAAACAGGGTCCAAATTTTAGCAGCTGGCTGTGTAGTAATGGCAACATGGATTCTAACTAAGATAAAATGCAAGTATTTAATACAGTGAGTTGGAATTGACATCTGTGGTGTCTAATGGCTGTCATCCTGACCTGCGGAGCTCAGGTGGAATTACTAACTGTATATAACTTATATTTTTCCAACACATCATACTACTACATCTGTGTGAAGGCTATGTTTGGTGAGAAAGAGTGGGCATGGGGATCAGGGGAGGAGAATGCTGAGTCTGTCTGCCTTGGTGTTGATTTTGGGTAACCTCTGCCATGTGTTAACAAATCGTTACCTCCTAACAGTGTCTTTCCTGTAGTGAGGGGCCCACAACTGAACCCAGTATTCAAGGTATGGCATCACCAGTGCCAAGTACAGGGGTGTGATAATTTCCCTGCTCCTTCTGGTCACACTGTTGCTGATCCAGACCAGGATGCTGCTGGCTGCCTTGGCCACCTGGACACACTGCTGGCTCATGCTCATGCATGGCTGTCAGCCAGCATCCCCAGGTCCTTTTCTGGCAGGGAACTTTCTGGTCCATGTCATTTCAATATCATAGAATCACTAAGGCTGGAAAAGACCTCTTAGATCATTGAGTCCAACTATTAACCTATCAAGAAGGATACTGTGGTTTATTCCAAATCTTGTAATGTTTGGCTGGTACAAAATTGATCATAACTGTCCCAAAATCTTTTCATAAGGAGGTGTATTTTACTGTTTGGATCTCTTCATTGTCAGTGTCTTGTCTAGGTGAGATGTTTTGGGGATTTAAAACCTTTCGTTGTAGTGATTGAACCTGGAGTGAGTTTATTGTAACTTAGATTCTTAAAAGAGTTTTGTGCCTCCCACTTTTTTTTTTTTTTCCAAAGTCTGTATGTAAATAGGAACTTTTTTTGCTTCCTGTGGTTGTTGGAATGTTTTAATATTATGCATCCATTTTTTCCTATTGGAGGTGCATGTTCCTTAGAATTAATGACAGTTACACTAAGGGAGTATTAAGTGTCATGTGGTGAAAGTGGTGCAGACCTACGATTTTTCAAAAGCCTTTATTTTGCTTTTTCTTTTTACCAGATGATAAAATATGGTGTAATTAGCACTGATACCCTGATTGATGACTTGCTTCACTGGAAAACCCTCTATGTGGCTGGACGCCTACAAAAACCGGTAACTGTTGGTCTGTTCAGTTATTTGCCTTGAAAAGCAGGAAACTTCAGAGCTGGGAAATGGTCAGTTGTAGTCTTTAATTGTTGAGTGTCTACATGTCAGTACTGGACAAATTACCTGCTCTGATTTGATGGTCTGGCTCTAGAGGGATGATGTCAGAAAGGAAGTGAAATGTGGTCCTTAAGGATATTCTCGTATGTGGAGAAAATGTAACAGTAAGTATATTCATCACTTTCTTTTTTTGCCTGCAGTAAATCTTGACTAGCTGTATTCTATTGCCTCAAAGGCCTTTTAATGGTCAATGTAATATTTACCTTTAAGAACAGATGATAGCAGTCACCAGTATTTAGCACGGATAAGTGTTTAAAGGTGAAAGCCACTTTGCTGTGCTTTCAGCAGAAGGCAGCACTGCCACATAAAAATTTCTTAAGAGAGGAGGTGGGGGAAAGAGAGGAGAACTCTGTTCGTGGCTTGGAACAGAAGCTTATTAAGCTTTTCAGTAAAAATTTGGAAGTTTGATTAACTTGTCTCAGCACCACTGGCTTTTCTGTCTCCAGCGATGTATTACAGTGTGACACGGGTTGGAACAGATGTTGTCATTACAAAGCATGAAACTTAACATATTGAGAAAAAGGACAGAAGGAGGAATTCTGGATTTCACATTAATGAGGACTAGTGAATATTTATTTTCACTGCAACTGCATTTGCTGCTCTTTTGTTTGTTTTTTGTTTTTTTCATCTTCTTGGTACATACAACTTGTGCTTTGTATCCTTTGATTACATTCAATGAGAGTACACATGTGCACAAGACGGCAAAATTTTGTTTGGTTTCTAAGAGGACAGCAGAGATATCCTCACACCTATTTATTTAGTAGGTAAAAGAACAAATCAGTCCAAATTATTTTCATAAAGCTCATAGGAATTTTTGTCAGTAAAGACTGCATGACTTAAACTGGAATTTGACTGAAGAGGTACTTTGTGGATGTTCAAACAGTCTCTTCCTGTAGAAGCTATCCAGAGTTGCTGAACTGGGATTTTGAATCAAAAATGACCACGTGATTTATTTAGCTCTGTTGTATGGGTTTCAGATGTCTCTGCTGGTTCTGATTTCACAACTAATTTGATGTCTTGATGTGTGTGATGTGAGTGGTAGTGACAGAAAGCTTTTTTTACCTTCTTAAAATCATACAGTAAGCCTCTTTTGAGGGGAAACAGGGTTAGGTCTGTGTTCTTACGCACCATAATCTCTTATGTACCTTTGCCATTTGTGCTGGTTCTGGGCATGAATGTTTTTTAGCAGTTTGCTTGGAATATATCTGCTCACTCTGCTGTAGAGGAGGAGGAGGGCAGTGTTTCCCTGGTGTTCCATTACAAAGCTGTCACTATGAGTGAGATCTGTCCAAGTTGTTATAGCACCTGAGCTAAAACATTTTGCTTTGAGCTGAAACATAAGCTTGAAAATCTCAGATTAATTTTCATTGGAGGTTTTGTTTCTGTTATAAACTGGTTGCCTTGACTAAGTAATCTTTCTTGAATACTTGGCTGAGTAGATGGAGTTTGAAATTGCCACTTAGAAATCCCAGCTTTTCTTTCCAGACGTCTTTGTCTTAAAAGTGTACTGGTTTTTATCCTACATGAAATTTGTAAAGCTGATGAATTAATTTCCCCTTTAACTGTATTGAAAAACTGAGTAAATATAGTTGCAGTTTATTAATAAGTGACAGGTTTCCTGGGGGGGGGGGAAAAAGAAAAAGAAAAAAAAAGCTGTTGCACCTAAAAAATGAAATAAATAAGTACAAATGAGACATAATTTGCTTTCAGAGGAGGAAGATTTAAAAAAAGGCATCTTCACTGTTACCAAATTTTTGCTAAACATAGAGTGCAAGTAGATCCAAGTTTAAGATGCTGTATTTACTGTTGTCTGTAGAAACTAAGAAGGAATTGTTTAGTAAATTGAAGTGGGATGAGAAAGAGAGGAGTACCAATCGTGTGTGGAATTGTACTTTTCAGAGAGGTCTTGGGAGGTTTAGGTTTTGCACTTTGTAAAAATGCCCATGAAGCAGTGACAAAACACTTCCTTGTTTCCAGAATTTCTCTGTTTTCCAAATCTGTAAAAGCCTTTCTTGAAAGAGAATGGAAAAATACTCTTGCTGTGACATTCAGCAGAGCATAGATGTGGTTAAATGACAAACTGGAATAGTGCTCCTGACACCTGCTGTTCTACAATGAGATTTCCTTTGTGCGTTTTGTTTATCTGTTAAGTACCTTTTGTTTACACACGCCTGTAGTTTCTTCTGTATGAATTTCTTGCCAGTCAAGGTTGTACATTTTCCTGCTTTAAAATGTTGTGTTGGCTGCAGGCCATGTTTAGCTATAGAACTGACTCTGTCCCTTGTTCAAAATACTTAGGATCATAGAATTTTTCTGGTTGGAAAAGACCTTTAAGATCATCCAGTCCAACTATTCTCTAACTGCCTAGTCTTGTGCTAAACCATGTGCCTCAGCACCACTTATCTGCCTCTTTTAATCACCTCTGGGGTGGAGGTTCCAGTTTTAGAGAACATTTCAGTGAAGAAGTTTCTTCTGATGTCCAACCTAAACTTGCTCTGGTGCAACTTGAGGCCATTACCTCTCATTCTGTCACCTGATACTAGGGAGAAGAGACCAACCTCCACTTGGCTTCAGCCTACTCTCTACATCTTTACAAGCTCATCTCTACAACGACCTAGTTGTAGAGAGCAGTGAGGTCACCCTTCAGCCTCCTTTTCTCCAGACTAAACAACCCCAGTTGCCTCAGCCATTCTTCACCAGACCTGTTCTCCAGATCTTAAGAGCTGTTAACTTAATTTTCAAGTCTCTACTGTTCATTGAATTCTCTATATACTATAAAAGCAGAATAAATTGGTTTCTTTCCCCTGATGTGATACAATACAGTGAATAGTTCTGATATGTTCTCTGTTCTGTGAAAAAGCCTTCTTGAACTTTGGTGCTCATGCAGATTTACCTCCAGAATCATCATTCATCTGTGGTGATAGCTGTTGCACTCTCTCTTCCTGGGAGACTTGTGGCTGTCTGAAACGATCAAAATTTCTTCCTACATGGTCACTACTGCAGTGTTTCAGATGTTTTACTTATGAAGCCCAGCATACAATTTACCCTTGAAAAAATGCTGTTTGTGTTAGGGATTTTTTTCCTGCTGTGTTGAGTAGTGTTTCTAGCTCCATCTTCAGTAGCACTTTCCTGAAGGCATGCTTCCCCTGACTCTGCTTTTTCAGGTGAAAATACTGACGCAAAACGAGAACAGCAAGCTGCAGGCAGCTCTGGTGAGCAACCTGAAGAGTGCTGTCACGGCTGCCTTCCTCATGTTGCCAGAGAGTTTTTCTGAAGAAGACCTCTACATGCAGATTGCAGGACTCTCCTACACTGGTTAGTAATGGTGTCCACAGTCACTGAGGAGGAAAGCTGGAGCTGTTGATGCAGAGGAGAGAGTCTGATGTGTCCTAAGTAACCTGCTGCAACAGCTCTAGGTTAATTCTGTGTTACATGACATCTCGGAGAGGCTGAATGTGCTTGTTCATAAGAAGTAAGTGTAAGTGCATAAGCAAAACTTCTGCCTACTGGGTTTATGAACAGCTGAGTGTAAGTGATTGAATCTAGAATCATAGAATGCTTTGGGTTGGAAGGTACTTTTAAAGCTCATCAATTCCAAGCCCTCTACAGTCAGCAGGGACACCTGCAACTAAGCAGGTTGTTCAGAGCTTCAAACAATCTCACCTGGAATGGTTCCAGGGATGTGACTTACCTCTGGGGAACCTGTGTCAGTCTTCTGCCAACCTTACTGTAAAAACCTTCCATCTCTCTAGTCTGAATTTCCCTCTCTTAGTTTAAGCCCACCACTCCCTGTCCTGTCACAACAAACCCTGCTGGTTTTTTTTCTTATGCTATTTATATCCATTTTACTTTAGATTGAATGGTTCAAAACCTCAGAAAAAAGATTTACTACTTAGTGTAATGTGATTCATCTGACAATCTTACCTGTGCCTGGTTATCTCCTACCTTTTGAATGTTCTGTATTTAAGGTTCTTTGTTAACTTAAAGGCTCAGATTGTGATTCCTAAATGTATATTTAACACTTACCTCCTGTTTGTTATTTGTTGATCCTTTTATGGATAAGAGAATTTCCTCCTTTAATTAAGAAATTGATATAGAGAAAAAGTTAATTGCTGCAGCTTAATTCAGCATTGCTTTTGAAATGTTGATATCCTTAATGATGTCACCATGAGTATGTTTGGTCAGAGTTGTATTTGCTCATACAGAAACACAGATTTGGCTCTGGAAAAATCATAAATTATGCATGTGGGTTGATAAGCTGCAGCCTGGCTCTGCTGATGAGTGTGACTGTTCTTTGCACTGACAGTGGGGTAGCTGAAGGCTGCCAGCCAGGGGTGTTTGCTGCAGGGCTGCAAACCTGCCCACCTGAAACATGCCCAGGAATTTTCTCTGGATTCCTGTTATGCCTTAGTGACCAAGATATCCGCTTAATCTGTCCTTTGAAACCCTGCAGTTAATGAAAATGTGGGAGATCTGTTACCATGGTGTGAGATGTTGAAATTGGCTCTGCAGTGTAAGCAGAGCTAAAGCAGCAAGACTCCTGATGGGAACCTTCAAGGAAAAGGCTGTAAATTACATATTTGTGGATCCTTTATTTTGCTGCTGTTTTGTGAATTCTTCAACTTTTCAGAGGGTTTGCCAGTAGACAGAATTGATTTTAGTTAACTTTGGACAGAATTGATTAGAGTTAACTCTAATCAGTTTCCTTAGAGACTACAGAAGATGTGTTCATGCCCTTATGTGGAAAATGTTTATCCTGTTATTTTTATGTGTTTTCTTGCCAGTGTGAGTCAGTGCCATTTATTTGGGATATACTTGTTTTGCAGCTTGGCGTGAATGGAAATAAACCAAGTCACGCTAGCCAGTTGCCACCTTGCAGCAGTGTTTATCCCCTGAAGGTGGGAAGTAGGAAAGCAAACTGGTTAAGGATTTTGTGTTGTTATGTGCTGCACTGAGCCTACAGCTCCTGGTTGGTCACCTAGAAGCTGCCAGGGCAGTTGATAAATGAACCACTGAAGGCTGACTTTAATGTCTCTTTAAAAGTCTCTTTAAAACTTTTCCATCACTTATCATAGAAGAGAGTGCAGAGGTCAGTAGTGTAACAGTGTTGGTACAAGCTGCTTTTGGAAATGTCTAACAAAATATGTGGCTAAGAGGGAAAGGTGATACTATGGTCTTACTATGACTGGTAAGACATTTAGGTACTGCCCTTGAAGTACAGAGAGAATGCAGTGAGAAAGTACTGAAAGACAATTCTTTCAACACTGGAAAACTGAAGGATTCTTTGTTTTTATATAGAAAGTGTTGGGGCTGGGGCATTTATGTAGTAATCTTTTGCAACTGATGTATGGTAGCAAACACCAGAACTGAGTTACTGATGCTTTCCAGGTTGTATCTGACAGCTGGGGTTTTTTTTTGGTGTCCAAGTGAAACACCTGAGTTGATGACATTACAGCATGTCAGAGGACATGTAACAATCCTGAATCTTGTTTTCTGTGCTTGAGGGTATTGAAATGGAATTTTTTGATGGTTGGAAGGTCAAACTTGTAGATAATTTAGGCATTGGTGGAATCAGAGGATAAAGGTTTGGATGACAGCTTTGTACTGTGTTGGTTTTTTGTTATATTCTCCTTCTTTGATTTTTCTTTTCTTTTCCCCAAGGAATAAACTGCTTCTCTTCTCTTGCCCAGGTGATTTTCGAATGGTCATAGGAGAAGACAGATTGAAAGTGCAGAACATCGTGAAGCCTAATGTCCCCCATTTTCAGAAGCTCTACAGTAGCATATTGCAGGACTGCCCTCAAGTGGTCTATAAGCACCATCTGGGAAGGCTGGAGGTGAGTATTCACAGAATCACAGAATGGTATGGGTTAGAAGGGACCTCTGGAGATCATCTAGTCCAACTCCCCTGCTAACACAGGAACACCTAGATCAGGTCAAATAGGAACACATTGAGGTGGGTTTGAAAGTCTCCAAAGAAGGAGGCTTCACAACCTCTCTGGGTAGCCTGCTCTAGTGCTCTGGCACCCTCACAGGAGTTTTCCCTCATGTTGAAGTGAAACCTCTTGTGTTCTAGTTTGTACTTGCTGCCCCTTGTCCTATTGCTGGCCACCACTGAAAAGAGAACAGCCCTTTTTGTTACTGATCAACATTGAGAAGATCCCACTCTCATTCTCCTCTTTGCCAGTCTAGGGAGCTTTAGGTCTCTCAGCTTCTTCTCATAAAAACATTCTTCAAAATGTTTTTAAGAGAAGTGAGTGGAAGTGCTTTATCAGTCCGACAGAAGGCAAGAATGATGCCATATGCTGAGGAGAGTGGCTGTAGTCCCTGTACTTGCTATTTGTGATGTTTGTGTTGTTTAGTTGATTCCACAACCAGAAGACTCGCCTGAAATACCAGTCTCTGCATATGCAGCAGCTACTGTTCATTTTCACTGAGTATGGGGGCAGAACTGGAACCCTAGCAAGGAACAGGAGGAGATGGTTTCAGAACGTGTGTTCTAATGGCTACCATGTGGAAAGAAGAGTCTAGGAAGTGCTGAATAAACACGTGGTTTGCGTTAGACACATTAGATCACAACTTAGAGGTGCAACTGCACCTCACAATACCCCCTAGTAGTCTCACAGCACCCCCTGGAGTACTACTAGGGGGTGTGTTCAGTTGACTAAACCCAGATGAAATCCTGGCATTGCCTTTAAATACCCATTGCTGTAACTAGTATTTAGGAAACAGGTATCCAGAATGACCAGTGTCTTGAATTCCAGCTTTCTGGCATAACATGTAGGTGTGTAATTGCAGGTAGGGAGGAGATGTCCCCACAATCACAGGTCCAACAGCAACTTTTTCCTCTTGTGGTACATTTGAATATTCAGTAGGAAGACACAGCATGGATTGTCTCACGGACATGGATGCCTCTTTATCCTCAAAGTCACTGTGGTGATTCTCTCACAAACGCCTCCTTTTAGAGCATGTCTTTGTTAGGAACTGAAATACATCTACAAGCAAGCTTAAGTACAGTAAACAATTTTGCTGCAACGCTTTGGAGTACAGTGTAGGCTCATCTCTATTACACTGCAGCTGTCTCCATGTTTCCTTATCAGTGTGCTTCTGAGCACTCGAGTGGAAGAAGTACTTGGATGAATTTTGAGAAGAATCGGTAATGTTTTCTCCAAGAAAGCAGCTACTTAGAGAAAATATTCTTTGCTGTGTTACCTTAAAGCAAATCCTGGTGGCATTGTAGGGTAATAAAACTGTCCATAATTCCATAATGGTCTTCAAGGCTATTGATTTTGCTGTTGATTCTGAGGAAGGTGCTTTAATAATTCCTCCCACCTTGGTCTGGCCATTGGCAGTTACTCCCTAGACTGAAAAGGACAATTGCTGTCGAAATTGCTGTTCAATGCAGAATAGAAACACGACTACAAGTATACATCTTTGGAATTACAGAGAAGGCTCTTTCTTAAAAGGTGCCTCAAAGCCAGCTGAAGGCAGACACGACTTCTGACAGTTCTGGTTCAGGCTTGCATTCCTCCCACGTCGTGTGAAGAGCCTGCTCCTTGTCATCTCCTTCTGCAGTCAGTGGGCGGTTCATCTGGATATCATTTTCTCCCCATTGACTGAAAGGAGTGTATAGGGCAGCCAGGCTGCTGTCTGATATCTCCATGAGCTGTCTGAAAAATCATGTGGGAGGAATTGAGCTCTTCATGTTTTCCTCCAGTTTGGGAGAGATCTGTCCCAGTATGGATTTTTCACTCTTTGTGCTTATGTTCTGTATGAACTTGTGCAGGGCTGCACGTTGGTCTCCTTGTATTCAAACAAGGGTCATCGAATTTCTGATTTACACTGGAAAATGAAGAATGAATGTTTCCTTCAAATTACACAAACCAGATGTGGTTTGAGTTTAAAGCAGAGAAAATGGAATTTTTTTCAAACTAAACTTGCAGTGCCTTTTTGTATAGTTTGATTATATTCAGGCAGGAGAAACTGAGCTAAGTGGTCCTTTGGGAACTTTTGTTTTTTCGTTGTAGTGTACTTCTGTTTCCAAAGGAAATTGGGTAGAGCAGAAATGGTTCACTTTCAGAGAAAGGTTCACTGCAGAGGCAGCAAGATCTTGTGTGTGTGTTTCCCTTGGATAAAAATTAACGTCTTTGCCCTGAGTTATCTTCAGGTTCAGAGCTGAGATACAGTATTATCAGTGGCTGGGAAGTTTCCCTAAGCATTGTCAATGGCTTTCACAAGGTCAGAGGTCAAAGATAGCCAAAAGACTTTTCTGACCTCTTTGAAACAGAGAACTCACTTTATTTACATTGAATGCTTTTACTGTCTTTTCTTTTATGACGCTCAGATTGACAAAAGTCCAGAAGGTCAATTTGCACAACTAATGGCTTTGCCAAGGACTCTGCAACAGAAGATAACCTCTCTGGTAGACCCTCCTGGGAAAAACAGAGATGTGGAAGAAATTTTACTCCAAGTTGCCCATGACCCTGACTGCGGAATTGTAGTGCATCAAGGTAGGCCCGAATTAGTGTAATCTGTAGTTTCCCTCAACATGTGAATATGTTCTTCTAATTCACAAGGCTGATTTAGAGAGAAGGACAAAGAAGATAAGAGATTAATCATGAGATATATTCCTAGAAGTATGATTTAGTGTGTTGATTGAAATGGGTTATCTGAAATGCTATGAAATAGCATTTCTACTGAGAAAGATTCAGAGGCTCGTTTAGGGTGGAAGAGATCATCAAGTCCAACCATTAACCCAGCACTGCTAGGTCACCACTAAACAATGTCCCTCAGCACTGCATCTGCGTGGCTTTTAAACCCCTCTGTGACTGGCGACTCCACCACTGCCCTGGGCAGCCTGTTACAGGCCTTAACAACCCTTTTGGGGAAAAGAAATTTTTCCAAATGTCCAACCTAAACCTCCCCTGGTGCTACTTGAGACTTGTTCCTCTTGTCTATCACTTGCTGCTTGGGAGAAGAGACCAACCTGCACATTGCCACAACCTTTCACAGAGATATGTTTTGGTTTTGGTCCTGAATAGAGTACTCTTAAGGAACTAGTGTGGCCTACTTAAACCATCTACCTCTGTTTGGGACTTACATCTTCAGGATTTTATTGACTGGTGTAACTTCATCTGAATGTTCAGCTCTATATCCTGCCAGTCATACATTGCAGTGCTGTGTTAATTCTCTGCCTTGGTGATATGACCTTTCTCAGTTATTGTAGTTAGTCCAGGTAAGGAAGCTCCGACAGAGAGCTCAGGCTTTGAGGAAAACGATTTGGGCCCTTCTCATAGTGACAGCTTCTCTGAAGCAAGATAACATTGTAGGAGCAAGTTAAAGCTAATGCTGTAGACACCAATGTTTTCTTTTTCTTACTTTTTCTTATGCTCATACTGCAGAAAAATGAAAACCTTTAGGACTGAAGAGTCCTTTACATTTTCAAAGAGCTTGACACATCTTAGCTCAGATTTTGCAACCTCCTTGAGCACAGCAAATGTTCAGTAGTCTCCTGAGAGCCTCTAGACACTTGCCAACTCTGGAGGGAGCTCTCTCACTGGTTTGTGGTTGGGGAAGTAGAGCTGAGATCTGCAGCTTTCCATTGACAGTGTGGCATGAATTGAACACGGCCATCAGCATGTCCAGGCTCTTTCATCTCAATCTGTGGCAGTTTCTATGCTTCCGTGCCTGGGCTGCAACAGTAATGTGGTAACAGGTTAACCTGGGAGTAAGAGCTGTAGTGTTGTGAGCTGCAGGTAGATTTAGAGCTCCAAGTTGTCTCCCGTGAGCGAGTGTCCTTGTGGTTATCTTTGTGTAGGGTGTTGCTGCAGACTCGGCTGTCTCTGTGGTCTGTGCACAATGCTGCAGCATTTCAGTCTTCTCAAGCCAACAAGTTCAGAGAAGAACAAGTCAAAATCCCCCTTTCACTTCTGTGGCCAGAAAATTTTCCTAATCCAGGAATTGAGGTAAAGGTCAGGACAAGTCATATGGTAACACTGCAAGACCAAGCTGATTACTTCAGTTGAATTGCATAGTCCCCAGGTATTTTACTAGCTGAACAGAATTCCCTTCCCCTCCCTACCCTCCCAGGTTATTTTGTGGTGGAATATTGTATCCTTCTTACTTCTGTGTTTTCCTTAGCTTTGTTGTTCTTTATAGTAGTAGCTTTGAGAGAAGGATTTAAAAATAATTTGTGAAACTGCATTCTATATTCCAGTTAATGCAGAAGAATAACTATCATTTCACAGAATCCCTGAATCCCAGTATGTTGGGGATTGGAAGGCACCTCTGGGGAGCATCCAGTCCAAACCCCCTGCTTAAAGCAAGGTCACCCACAGCAGCTTGCCCAGGATTGCAATGTTCAGGCAGGTTTGGAATCTCTGCAGAGAAGGAGACTCCACATCCTCTCTGGGTAGTCTGCTCCAGGGCTCCAGCACTCTCACACCAAACAAGTTTCTCCTCCTGTTCAGATGGAACCTCCTGGATTCCAGTTTGTGCCTGTTACCCCTTGTCCTGCACTGCAGAAAAGAGTCTTGCCCCTACCTCTTGCCCCCTACCCTTTAGATATTGATAAAAATCCCCTCTCAGGCTGCTCTTCTCTAGACTTCTCTAAGTGTCTCAGCCTTTCCTTCTCACAGAGATGTTCCAGACCCCTCATGATCTTTTTAGCCTCGTCTGGACTCTATCCAGTAGTTCCTGTAGTTGCCTGTCTCTCTTGAACTGGGAAGCCCAAAACTGCACTCAGTACTCCAGATGTGTCCTCTCTAGGGCAGAGCAGAGTGGAAGGAGAACCTCCCTTGCCCTGCTGGTCACACTTTTTCCCTGCACCCCAGGAGACCACTGATCTTCTTGCCCATGAGGGCACATTGCTGGCTCATAGGGCAGTTGTTCACCAGCACTCCCAGCTCCTTCTCTGCAGTGCTGCTTTCCAGCATGTCACCCCTCAGCTGTATTGGTGGAGGGGATTATTTCTCCCCAGGGGCTGCATTCTACAGTTGCCTTTGTTGAACTTAAGTTTTGAAGGCTTAGCTCTGGGACTGCTTCATTTCTACATTTTAAAGTATTTAATAGTGCACAGTAGTTTTGTTCTGCACTTCTCAGCATGCTGATCTGTCTTGTGTGTTAGAACAGATAAAACTCAGTGCTTCTGAAGATAAAGATTTGTGTTTTTACACTGTTCTGTTAATACTTAAGAACGACTGGGACAATAAGAACTGAACGTATCACAGTGCAAAGGGTAAACGAGCCTCATCTCTCAGAGCAGGTAACTTAAAGCCAGACAAACACTGCACAGTGTCAGCATCTCCACTGGATCTGAGACGTGCAAAATCCCAATTTCATACTGGAGCCAACAATGAGTATAATTTGTTCTGCTCTAGAAACTTAATATACCAGCAGTTAGTTCAAAAAGATCTGAATCCTTTGTGACTAATCATCTTAGGAGAGAAATAATGGGAACAGCAAATCAAATAATTTGATCAATTCCTACTGGTTGGTACCTGTTTTAACATTGGTTTGTTTGTTTTGTTGGAGTTTTTTTTTTTTTTTTTCTGTATGTTATATAAAAAATGAAGTAGCTCAGAGAATGCTTTCAATTAGTATGACAAAGCAGAACAGAACCAAACTTTCTCAGCTTAAGTGAGTGCTTTACTTTCAGGCTGGCTTGATTTCATAACTTGAAAAGTATTTCACTTTTTTTTTTTCTATGTTGGAGGATAAAAGAATTCCCACAAAATGTGAAGATGGGTAACATCTGTGTGCTTTTCTGTCTGCAGGCATTTCGGGAATTGTGAGATCTTCCAGTATAGTGCAGAGTGCTAAAACCATACTCACAGCTGGTAAGAACGTGTGTGATTTCTATCAACATCAGCCTTCTGGTTTCATAAAGTGAAAATTACAGGCTCCCAAGACTGTCTTCTTTAAAGAATTAACTTTTTGGGTGTCCCTGGAAAGTAAAAGTAGTATTTAAAGCAGAGGCTTTATAGAACTATTGAAAAACTATAAAATGCCCAGAGGAATTGGAGTCTATATGACTCCTTCAAACAAACAAAAACCACCAGCAACCCAAAAGTAGCAAAAAACTCCAACCTCTGACTTCAATTTCATTTTATATCTGGGCCAGATTTGGCTACTTCTGCTCCTTTTGTATTAAAAAATGGAAAAAATACTTTATCATTTGCTCTGGTTTCTACATGCAAGTAAATCCCTAAATGAGCAGTACATAGTATTGGTGTCTTACAGACTCAGAGAAACATTAAGGTTGGAAAAGATCTCCAAGATCATTGAATCCAACTGTTAACACTGCCAAGTCCACCACTAAACCATGTCCCTGATGTAGATTGTAAGGTTATTTCATCATAAAATAAAGGAGAGGGTGAGTTTTGAGAGGACTTTGACAGTATCCAGTATTTTTGTCAGGCTCAGAAGACAGGAGTGTGTTTGGAGGGACCATATGTTCCAAACTGAGCCTGTACTTGTTGAGCACTGGATATTGCTGCAACTCTCATGTTTCAAAATTATTGTAGAAAGAGTTGAGCATTATGGTAGAAGATGTAGAAGAGAGTGAGGGAAAGGGACTTGCGTGGAAATATGGGAAAACCTGGGATGCTTTTCAGCTGTCACAATCTTCCTAGTGGAATGAAAGCTGCTGCCAGTTATATAGCTGGAGCTTCATCCTGATTTCTGAGCTCTGAAATAAATATAATGGGTCAAAGATGACCCAATTTTTACATTTTAAAAAGCTGATAGCACTGCAGCTTGATTTAAAAGAAAGGCTTAACTTATGAGCTTTCATTTATTTAAAACTCTGGACAGGAGATAGTCTTAATTCCTGCAGAGTGAAAACTCATTGCTTCTTCAATGAGATTGCTCAAATGATTTTCTGAACTCATTCCTACCTATTGCTAAATATTCCACAAAAGCAGCTCTATACAACTGAGGCCATTACTGGTTTTAGAAGCAGCTATGTAGTTTCCTATTGAGCAGTCATCGTCCAGAATTTTATAGCTGCTGGTCCCTTTCCTTGCAGTATTAAAGTTGGTAGCTCCGTGTTATATTTCCTCCCTCCCTGTAAAGACACCTAGGTTGCAGAGTTCAGGACCATTAGTGGTCTTCTGAGTAAAATAAGCAGGAACTGTTGGACATTGTATATGCTTCTGTTAATAATCTAGTTCTATTAACTTAAGTAAGTGTGGTAAAGCTATTGTCTAGCTTTGTTTAGCAGCTGGAGGGGACTAAGGACATAACTTCAGCTCAGAAAAGCACATTTTTGTCTGGTATGGAGTAGGCATATTGCAGGTATTGGTTCCTGAGAGAGAGCTTTCCACCAGATAGGTGACACTTTTCATCTAGGGTTTGTTGTCAAAATTACCTGCTAGTGGGCAAGACTTCTTGTCTTGTCTTGTGCCTCTTCTGGAAATACTAGCTTGTAACTTACCTGTTTCTAAATCTACAGAGTAGATCTTGAGGAACAAAATAATTAGAGGAGAGGGGTGAGAGAGAGCATTATTGTGGTGAGTTTGTGCCTTGTGAAAGGCAGCAGGTGACGTTATCAAAGCTCTGTGGGTGACTGCAAGAGTAGTAGTAAAACCACCTAATCACTGTCAGATTAATTCTACTCCCTTTCTGTCTCTTCTGATGGACAGAAAATCACCTCTTAAATCACACCTCTGGGAGTGGTTGGCTCCTCTTGTGTGATGCTATGAATCACTCGAATGGGACTTGAGGGGAATCCAATTGCATCTTTTAGTGGAGCTTGTAATTTTTACCGTGTTTCTGTTTGGTGCACCTAAAATTAGGTATCTGTGAAAAGCCTTTTCTGTCCTTTGTCTTAGCTGCTTTTTGGGTTATATTTACTGGCTTTTTTTTTCCCCTTTAAAATCAACTCCAGCTGTCTTCTGGTAACACATAGAGTAACACCTATCTAAACCCATGTATTCTGTAGTGCTTTTAGTGCAGAGAATACATCTTTTTGTGCAGTCTCATTCAGGTAGAGCAGAGCAGTTATGATCCCTTGCCACAGACACAAACCAGATTTGGGCAAGGTGATTTGTGAGAGTTTATTTTTCTTACATTTAGCATCTTTGGGGATGTTTTATTTGAACTGTGTTTAGGCACTTCTGTCAGAATCTGGCCAAACTTATTAGCAACAGAAGTCAAGACTGATCTTTTGGGGTTACTCACAAAAGCCTGTGTATGAGCCTTGCTGGAGCACCACCAGCTTCATTCTCTGAAGAGCCACAGAGAAAGAAAAACAGTTTTGGGTTTTGTTTTTGTTTTTTTCTTTTTTTTTAACAGAACCTCACATTGTAATGCCTCTTAAAGAAGAAATTCAATTAAACTAACCAGGATGTGAGCTTGCTATTTTTGAGATGGGATGTTTGTGTGATCTTCAGAGATCTTCCATGGAATTGAGGAAGAATTTTCCAAGTCTTGAGGAGCTAGTTAGTAAGATCACAGAATGATAAGGCTTGCAAGGAACCTCTGGAGATCATTAAAGACTGGAGCATCTCTGTGAAGAGAAAAGGCTGAGAGCCCTGGGACTATTGAGACTGGAGAAGAGCAGCCTGAGAGGAGATCTGCTCAGTGAGAGCTAAAGGGTGGTGGGCAAGAGGATGGGTGCCCAGTAACAGGACAGGGGGCAGTGGGCACAAACTGGAATATAAGAGGTTCTGTCTGAACAGGACAGAAAAACTTGGTGTGAGGGTGCTGTAGCTCTGGAGCAGACTACCCAGAGAGGTTGTGGAGTCTCCTCCTGTGGAGAGATTCCAAATCTGCCTGACCATGATCCTGGGCTACCTGCTGTGGGTGCCTCTGCTTTATGCAGTGTGGTTGGACTAGATAATCACAGAAAGGGGGGGGGTTAGTAGGGATCTCTGGAGATCATGTAGTGCAACCCCTGTGGTAAAGCAGGGTCACACAGAGCAGGTTGCTCAGGATCACAATGTCCAGGCAGGTTTGAAATCTTTCCATCGATGTTTTCACAACTTCTCTGGGCAGCCTGCTCCAGCACCCTCACAGGAAAAAAGAATTATGGCTTCTTAATTTAAAAAGTTGGCCACCAGAGAGGGAGACTTTTGATGCTGTTCACATTGCATTGCCATTTCTGGGGGCTCTCACAGCTCATATCCATAATGCACACAGCCAAGATTTTGTGGCTGCTATGTTGAAGGTATTTTTTTGACTTGTGCAAGGAATGCGTCTTGCAGGAAAGCACTGAGCTTTTCAGTTTAATCCTTAAGGATGCTGTACTTCAGTCTTCACTCTTTAACTAAGAGTTAGAGAGTTCTCTGATGTTCTGTTCCCTTAAGACCTATTATCACACTTTCCAGTAGGGACTTTCTTCAGAAAGTTTTATGACTGTCCTTCTGCAGTGCTTATGTTAAGAACAGTAGCTAAAATAAGACAATTATGAGAGACTCATTAAATCAGTTGCTCTGCTAAGATCTGATGTTTCTTTTCTTGCCAGTCCTAGTAACTGTACAAATACTTTTGTCCCAGGTCTGCTTGCAGAAGGATTAGTTCTCACTACATGGCTATCATTTTTTTTTTAAATGTATTGGAGGGTACAGCATTTTTGCTTGGCTGATTGTTTTATCTGGATAACAAGAAGCAGTGGGATGCCTGCTCTGGCTGTCCCTTGTCTAGTGTGTTTCTGAGTTGAGTGCTGAATCAGGAATAGCTGCTGCAGAGATGGCATGATGTGTATTAATACTGTTGGCAAGAAGCACAAGGGAAACAGAATTTTGACCCATTGAAGAGGCTTTTTCTTCATTTTTCTCTGCCCCTGTGGTTTTGGAGTTGAGCTTGAGCTCTCTGTTTTTGTTTGTTGTTAAATGCCCTATTTAGTTTTTGAAAATGTGCCTGTGTATTGCTGTGACTCTGTGGTGAGGTTGCCTCTCTGGTTCCCATTAGAGATGGCACCATCATTTGATTTATTTTCCCACATAGCCAGTGTCTGACTAGTCTTTGGGAACTGATTCTGAAGTCCTTGTTGATGTTGATAGTTCTTTAGCTTAGGTTTCTTCTTTATATCTTACTGGAGGAATGCTGCAAGCTTTGCCAGTTCCCTATGAATAGAAAAAAAACTGTGAATTAAATCATCAGCTGAAGCAGTTGTTCAAGATACTTTTGAATTACCAGAAATACTTGTAGCTGCTCTGAATAACATGTTTCCGTAGAATTGGGACATTACTATACTAGGTCTTCAAGGTATTTATTTTTTTAACTCTAAGGAACATCTTTAATATAAAATATTCTGTAGATTTATGGTAACTGCTGCCTGAGCAGATTTTCAGCACTTCATTGTAAACAGATGTAAAAAGTTGGTGTGTCTGTGCATGATGCACAAACAACAGATAGTTATTTGCCTCCACCTGACAGCTCTTCAGCGGTGTCTGCAAGAGTGTTTGTTTTCAAAAGGACATCAAGGATACTGCAGCCAGACATATCTACTAGGAAGCTCTGGGGGACTTCTCTTGTAGCCAAATCACTGTCTTACAACACTGACATTTCCAAAAAGCTGAACATGGGTCCTTAAGTAAAGCCAGATCCAACTTATGTTTACACTGAAGTTTTGTGGTCTTGATTCCATGTGCACTAGCTCTTTGTTCTGTATCATAGAGTGGAGAGGAGGTGGAACCACCAAGTCAGATTCATAGCTGAAGCAGAAAGACATTTTCATGTGGTCCAGCTGCTTCAGATTCTGAGACTGAGCCGTAATTACAGCCATTAACTTTTACTACAGATGTGACTCATCACCCTGAGGGCTGCTTTAAGAAACCAGCTGTATGTATAAACCTGTCTTCTGCTGCGCAGCATGATCTGCTGGGGCAGAAATGTCAGCATCTTATTGCATAAGGCTCTGGTGGGTGGAGTTCCATGGAGTGCTCCCTGCAGGGGGAAAATATGAAGGAGAAAAATTGCTGTATGTTGAGCTGCTGCAAGAGGCAGAGTAAGTTGGCAAGCAGTTAGACAAGCTGACTTGCAGGCTGCTGTGCCAGAAGGACACAGTCCAGTGTCTTGTCTTGGTTGTGTTGCTCTCTTGCACCTCAGTAAGTGTGCTGGCTTCACTGGAATGGCAGAACAGCATCAATTCTGGCAGTCCTTGCACTATTCAGGGTCTGTGTCCTGGAGCTGTGGTACTGAGGAGATGGAATGGTGGTTTTCAAAGCTGTGCAGTTTGGAGACTGGAAGGACTTCTTTTGTATATATTCTATGCCTAAGCTCAGCCTGGCCTTATTGAGCAACTGGAGTTGTTGCAGTGTGTGCTGTTTTCATGGAGATGTGTGAGGTGCTTCAGACTTTACATGAGTATTTACTTGTTACTTGAGCTGCTGTAGAGAAGAGCCCATTGTGAATTCATTACTGTGCTTGCTTTTAGCAAAAGTCTCTTCAGTGTAGGAACTTTGAGCTTACATATGGGATACACATGGTTTGTGAGCTGGAATATATGTATGGAGGATTCCTTACAAAAGGTAAAGCTGAGTTCATTTGAATGATGATTATAAGCACAAAGTGCAAAACTGGTGATAGACAACTATCCTATTCTGATAGGCCTTGTACTCTCCATCACATGCCTTCAGAAACAGAGCATGTACTTTGTCTTACTGCTGCATACTCATCCGACTTGTGTCTTCTTGTGATTCTAAACTGCTGATACTGAGTGTGTCTTACACTTCAAGTATTGTATCTGAATTTGCTTACACAACTCCAGCATGATGGGGGTTGTAGGGGACCTCATCTAGTGTAACCCCACTGCTAAGGCAGGGGCACCCAAGTTAGGTTGCACAGGATCAAAATATCCAGGTGGGTTTGGAATCTTTCCAGGGAAAGAAACTCCACAGCCCCTCTGGGCAGCCTCTCTGCAGCTAAAGGGCATCGTCACCCTCACACCAAAGAGGTTTCTCCTCACGTTGAGATTGAACCTCCTGGGTTCCAGTTTCTACCTGTTGCCCCTTGTGCTGTCACTGGACACCACTCAGAAGAGCCCAGCCCCATACGCTTGAAACCTCAACCCTTTATCTCTTGCTAAGCATTGAGCAGATTCCCTCTCAGGCTGCTCTTCTTCAGCCTAAACAGCCTCAGGGCTCTCAGCCTTTCCTCTTCATGAGATGCTCCGTGGCACTCTCAGCCTCTTTGTAGCCTCTGCTGTACCCTCTCCAGTAGTTCCATCTCTCTTGAACCGGGGAGCCCACAACTGGATCCAGTACCCATGCACTTTTAAAATGTCTTTTTGCAATCAAATCTTACCCTACTGTTTTTGATGTGTGTCACCTCAAAAAAGAAACAAAACAAAACAAACAAAAAAACACCCCAAAAAACCCCAAACAAACCAGCCAAAACAGTCCAGTGCAGTAAATGGCTAAGCCAGGCCCTGAGTTGCTTGTTTGTTCCAGTTGCATTTCTTTGTGTCCTGCTGTTTGAGACTGTGTGACTTCTGGCTCAGTTGTTTCTATGTGCTTTTAGTCAGTCTCCTCAGGTAAACACAGGGCTGTGAAATAAACATAAGACAGATTGTAAGAAGTAAACCTATCCTAATTTTTGTTCTGTGTGCAAGTATCAAAGCTTTCTGTGCAGCATTAAAACCTCTCCTTGGGTTTGATTTTGTAAAAGCTGTCATTAGGCTGTGGTGTAAGCTGAAAAGGCACTTTGTTTTGGGGTGGGTTTTTAATCAAAGCTGGAGAGATCAAAAATGGGCATCTTCACTATCTAGGGTCTCAGAACCCTACTGCAGTGCCAAGACTTAACAAGTTTTTAGGATTCAAAACGCTGGATGACTAAACCCATCGAAGGGTTGTGCCTTATTTTACTCTCATCTTGAGTAGAACTTCAGGAAGTTCAGGAAGCTTGAATAGAACTTCAGGAAGTTCAGGAAGCTCTAGGGGTGCACCTTACAAATGGTGTGGGAGTCATCCTTGCTCTCTTCATACCCAAAACCTGTAAATACCTGCAGGCCATGACTGCTGCAAGTCTTCTGTACCTCTGTGAGAATGGACAGCTGCCTGCCTTCACTGTGGGCCTGCTGTCATGGAATTCTCTTTACTGAAGTTCACTACTTGTGGGCTGCTGTAGGATGGTGCCATAGCTGGAATGTGACAGCTATTGTGGCTTCAGATGAGGTTTCCTATAGATAAGTGACTGGTAGATTGCTCTGAAGCAAAAGTGGTCCAGACAACATCCCTGTGCCAAGGTATCCACACTGGTGTCCACAGTATGCTTCTGATGTTGGCAGCGTTGCCAAATCGTAGCTGTTTGCCATCACAGTGTTACTTCTGCTCACTCAGTTCACCTGGATGTATGCTTCATTAATATGGTTTTCCATACCCACCATCTTTTCAGTATTACCTCTTTGTCCCCTAAGGACACAGCTGTCACTTCATTATGCAAGCTGAGGTGGTTTTATTCTCTTGCAGACCTGCTGCTCTCTGTTGTGAAATGAGAGCTGCCATTAGTTAGCATGAGGCAATAACAAAATATTCAAGGAGCTTAAAATGTACTTGTACAGCTTGCTGAAGCCAGAACAGATTTCCACCTCAATGGTCAGCAGCATGTTTCATAGAGTCATAGAAAGGGTTGGCTTGGAAGGGACCTTAAAGATCATCTAGTTCCAACCCCCCTTGCCATGGGCAGGAACACCTCCCACTAGACCAGGTTGTTCAAGGCCTTGTCCAACCTGGCCTTGAACACCTTCAAGGAGAGGGCATCCACAGCCTCCCTGGGCAGCCTCTTCCAGTGTCTCACCACCCTCACTGGAAAGAATTTCTCCAGTCTAAATCACTGCTCTTCCAGCTCAAAGCCATTGCCCCTCATCCTATCACTACAATCCCTTGTCAAGAGTGCCTCCCCAGCTTTCTTGTAGGCCCCTTGCAGGTACTGGAAGGCCAGTATAAAGTCTCCCCAGAGCCTTCTGTTCTCTAGGCAGAACAACCCCGACTTTGCAACCTGTGACATCCAACCCAGCAAGAGATCAGAAAGGACCTGAAAAGCATCCCACATCAGTTTGGTGAGGACCTGCTCTAGGTACAGGTGGTTTAAAAGCCTACATTTATCATTCAGGAACAAGGATGTAAATTACAAGTTTCCTTCTGTGCAGTATGAAAATTTTACCATGAATGTCTACATTTTCTGTGCCTTGGTCGTTGTCCATCCAGTGTGCTTGTATGCAACACTGTGGGGCCTTCAGGATGGACCCGTTTAATTTTGCATGCGTTGATATTATAAAAAGCAGGGGATTGTGACATTATTTTCTGTTAGGAATGTGACAAGAAGGTTATTTGCATGTCTGCCCAAGGAATGAGACTGTCACTCTTCCAGGAAAGCACTTCACTTAAGGTAGGAAGAACTTATTTCACTCAGCCTTCCTAAATATTGATTCTTTTTTTTGGGTTTTCTGTCTTTGTTTTTTTTTAGGGGCAAAGAAATCTCTAACTTACAGTATGAAGAAATTGTATAAAATGACCAGGGGATGGTTAAGGAAGACATCTTGAGTCTTGACATACTGGGTATGGGTAAATAAATAGTACTCTAAACATTTTGCAGATGTTGCATTGC
Organism: Psilopogon haemacephalus; assembly: GCA_013396835.1. Classification (NCBI taxonomy): domain Eukaryota; kingdom Metazoa; phylum Chordata; class Aves; order Piciformes; family Megalaimidae; genus Psilopogon; species Psilopogon haemacephalus. The sequence goes on from VWZI01006484.1 coordinate 704,618, forward strand.
CTACTTGAGAAGATTAAAGTGCATTTAAGTCAGTTCTAATAATCAACAGGCCAGGTTTTACTACAGAAGTAGGAACTGCTAGTGGGGAAGTTAGGTCATGAGGCAACGTAATTATACTCTGTAAATACTGAAATGAACTTTCCTCTACAGTACAGATTGTATTTTCAGAAACCCTGTGTAAAATGGACTGATTGCACATACGAATTCAGAACCAAAGCCACTCCTTTTCTGTGTATTTATTTTCCAAAATATCCCCAGGCTCTGTCAAAATATTTCCTGTCTCAATTTTAGTTCTGTCAGAGCCTTAAGGAGCTGGTGTCCATGGAGTTTGGGGTAGATATGAAACTATCCTCTCAAAATACATTATTTCTGCACCTACCAGTTTGCTCTTAGAATTCTTCAGAGGATGCTGACTGGGTCCTTCTGCAGGATACACGACAATCCCAGAATGATGGAGATTGGAGTGACCTCCGGAGATCATCTAGGCCAACACCACTGCTAAGGCAGGGTCACCCAAAGTGGGTTGTCCAGGATCATGATGTCCAAGTGGGTTTGGAATCTCTGCAGAAAAGGAGGCTCCGCAACCTCTCTGGGCCACCTGCTCCGGGACTCCAGCAGTCTCACAACAAAGAAGTTTCTCCTGTTCAGATGGAACCTCCTGGCTTCCAGTTTGTGTCCTTTGCCACTTGTCCTGTCTTCCCTGCCCCCTCCCCCCTACACTTCAGCTCTTGCTGTTCATTGATCAGATCCCCTCTCAGGCTGCTCTTCTCCAGGCTCAATAGCCTCAGGGCTCTCAGCTTTTCCTCCTCACAGAGGTGCTCCAGGCCCTCAGCATCAGTATCCTCCACTGGACTCTCTCCAGTAGTTCCCTGTCTCTCTTGAACTGGGGAGCCCAGAACTGGACTCATGACACCAGGCGTGTCCTCCCTTGAGCACTGGAGAGGGGGAACAGAACTTCCCTTGACCTTCTGGTCACACTCCTTACGAAAAGCACATTTTTTTACCTCAGGTATGTGACACTGAATCCAAGCACATCGACTTTCTATGTGAGTAAGGGTGTTTGAATTGAGAAACTTGTCTGGTACTTTCATAAAAATGAGGTGGTTCTTTCACGGAACAGAGCTGACAAGTGTCCAGCTCCTGGCTGAGTGTTGTCAGAAGTGTCCTAGTTAGTGGTTAGTGTGACTTTTCATCTGACTTTCAGGACTTGCTTGTGCAGATGCATGCAATGTGTGGTGTTTGGCAGAAGTTTCTATCCAAGTGTTTTAAACCTGGGGATGTTATGAGCAAAAAGTACCTATTGTTTGACTCTGTGATTATCATTATTTATTATTATCGTTTTCCTGAAAATCCTGTCCACAAAGATAAAACTCATTTCTCCCTTGCTTAATTAAATTAGCTGAACTAGAGACAGTTGGACTTCCAGACAAGATGTTACATTCATCATGTCATTAAAGACTGGACATTCCTGGCAGTGTTCCTGTGTGACGTGATGGATTTGGAGCATCTGTTGTAAATAGAACCATTTTTTGCACTGAGCCAGGTGAACTTCCTAATTTTGGGTGTTTATAGAAAGAAATTGAGATAATATTTTCTTTCCAAGGTTGTCAGTGGTAAAAGTAAGTTAAAGGTTAAAAATGGAAATAAAATGCCTGTCCTGATGAGCACGTTGGGTTTTTTTCTTGTGTATTGTGATCAGTGGGGTCATCTCCCAAGCTACATAGGAATGAAATTGGCTGCTAATTGTTTTGAGGGATCAGTTCAAAGCAGAAATTTAAAGAAGACAACAGAAAATAGATTGTTGTACATAAGATGATTCACTCAAGCTTAATTTACAGAATCACAGAATTGTCAGAGCTGGAAGGGACCTCGAAGGTCATACAGTTCCAACTCCCCTGCCATGAGCAGGAACACGTCACATTAAATTAGGTTGCTCAGAGCCACATCCAGCCTGGCCTTAAAAAACTCCAGGGATAGGGTTTCTGCAACCTCCCTGGGCAACCTATTCCAGTGTTTCACCACCCTCATGGTGAAGATCTTCCTAACATCCAATCTGAAAGTACCCTCTTGTAGTTTTTGCTCCATTCCCCCTAGTCTGGTCATCCTGAAAAGTCCCACACAGGAACTTAGGGGAACTTTAAAATATTGATTATTTTAAAATATTTGAGATTGAAGTAGCAAAATTCAAATCATCCTTGATGAGACAACTGGAAATTGTACAACAAATCCCCCCAGATGCCCCTTTCAGGTAACAAGAGGCTGACTGTCCATTTCCTGGTGGCATATTCTGCGGAAGAATTGTCTTCAGGTAGAGAATGTTTGAATGTGTGGCACCTGTCAGTAAGAGGCCAGTGTCTCCAGTTTGAAAAGTTTGTTACAAGAAATGGAGCTGGGGAACTGAAGCTGCTGTTTCAATTCAAATAACCTTGGGTTTTGGATGAATTTTTTTGTTTGCATGAAGAGGTTGCTTTCTGGATAATCTAGAAGTCTTTTATACAAAATATACCCTCAAATTAACTTGATAAGTAGTAAAGACATGAAATACCACACAAGCTTTAATGTTTCAGTGTAAGCTTTTATCAACAGAAATCTGAACTCAGATGTTGACTTACGTAGGTGTGCTTGCTGAAAAGCTCTTAAGAGCAGAGGACTCTGGTCCCAGTGGTAGAAACAGACCCTGACAGACACATGAGCAGCATGAACAAAGATTTGGGTTGGAGCCCTGCCCTTCTGAATGTGAAATAGTCACCAGGTAAGAGAGAGTGCTGGCAGAGCTGCCTGCTTTGCTCATCTAACGAGGTAAGGACATTAATTTTTTTGCCGCAAATGAAGTGAACTGTAGGGGAAATCGTATGAGCAGGAGCTTGGGCAAAAGTGGTGTTTTACACACACCACCAGTTTGGTGTTAACAAACTTTTAGTGGGGCCCACTGCATTATTTGGAGTAGGGGGAGGAGTTCTCATCTGTGAAGTTTTAGGATATGCAAAACATTTGAAGCTGAAATGACAGCACACTGTAGGAGAGCAATTTCAGCAACAACCCTCTGTGTGAATAGGTAGCAGAATGATATCTTTGATTTTAATCTAGCTGAATTTTATATCTTCTGGGCTTTCTTTTGTAGTTGTGTTTTCTTCTAAGGATGCGTGGGAGAGGGTTTAAGTGAGCCTTGGCTTTTCAAAGAAAGGAAGGAAAAATAGGAGGAAAAACTACTTTGCTGTAAGGGTGATGGAGCACTGAGCAGGCTTCCCAGAGAGGTTATGGAATCTCCTTCTCTAGAGATTTTCAAGACCCATTTGGATGTATTCCTGTGTGACCTGCCCTACATGATCCTGCTTTGGCAGGGGGGTTGGACTTGATGACCTCTGGAGGTCCCTGCCAACTGCTACCATTCTGTGATTCTATGATTCTGTGAAAGGATGCTCGCTTCTGATGAGGATTTGCCCTCGGCAAATGGAGCAAGATCACTCCTAGTGAAATTGTGGTTTCCTCTCTCTGTACCTGAGTTCTGTTCCTGTAGTCAGCTTTTGGAAAATGGATACTGTAAGCAGAAAAAGAGAATTCTTTTTATGTTTTAAAATAATACACTTACTGCACACTGGATAGGCAGAAATCTATCCCACGTGCTGCATATGTTCCAAGACTGTTAAAGGCTAACAACTAAAATGTTATTCCAAATTTTGCCTGTATCTCTTCTTCATGTCTCTAAATGACAATGTAACTATTGCATTTTTGTAAGTCCCATCATTCCCTCATGGGTGTGGCACCACAGGATGTGAAACCACTGGCTCATGAATTACAACTGCTTCAAGGACTGGTTGAGGGACACAGTGTGTTGTCAGATTGCCCAGCAGCTGGATGAGAATCCTTACTAGCAGAGCATTTCAGCACATGCTTGACTTAAAGCACAGCCATTGCTACCATTGTTAAATGGGCACATAATTCCTTTTTGAGACTAAAAGCAACATACAGCTGGGGCTTGAATCTACAGAAGTATAAAATAGTAATTAAAAACTCCCTGTGCTGCACAGCTGGACACTGCTGAACCCTGCTGCAGCATGAGTGAAGGCTGGATGCAAACAGCTCCTTTCCTTTGCTGATTTGTGTTTGTTACCTTGAAGTTGTGAAGTTGGCTGGACAGAGCCTTGAGCATCCTGCTCTAGTTGGAGGTGTCCCTGCCCATGGCAGGCAGTTTAAAGTCCCTTCCAACCCAGACCATTCTATGATTCCCTTTTATTGGACCAGGGTACCTCAGAGATACGTGTGTATCCTGTGAAGGTATCATGCATCCTGAGAAGGCTTTGTGCTTCTCCTCCTGTGCAGTTCCTCAGCACTGCTAGATTTAAGGATGAGCAGCTCTTCAATCTGGAGTTCCTTTAATGCTGAGAGGGAGTTGTTATGCTATGGAAGTGTTCAAATGAGCAGCTTGCATTTAGCAGCCACTATTGATATGGTTAATGTTCTGAATATTCAATTAAGGCATGTTTTTGAGTGGTTTTGGTATTTTGGAAGGTGCTTGCTGCTGAATTGGTGTTTTGAAACACTCGAAGTCAATTCCAAGCCAGTCTGGTGTGTGAAAAAGAGCTGGCCTCAGCTTCCATAGTGCAACAGCAAGCAGGGGCATTCGTTCAAGAAATGTCCTGCTAGAAAAAAAACTGAGAATGTACTGCTTACTGTTTAGCAGCTAATTAACCGTTTTTATGTGCAGCAGATGCTGTGTGGCATCAACCCCTCCCAACCTTTAAACTCTTTGTCACCCTGCCAGAGGAGCAGACTTTCCCTTCACAGGTGTTGCTGCGCTGCCTAGTTTGCCTGTGCTGTGATCTGGCCCTGTCTGTGCTGCGTGGCTGAAGTACCCAGTGCATATCTTGATTAGCCTTTGTGAACTCTCTTTGTGCCTAGCATACCGGGTCACTTCTTGCTCTTTGCAGAGAGTTTGGCAAATTCTAGCTTAATGGTCCCTAGTTTACTCCATCTGTTGACATATTGCCAGTGTTCAGGCCCGTGCAGTTAATCCTGGTGAGACAGAAGAAAGTCTTTCCTCATCACCCATATAGGCTGAAATCTTACACTGTATTCTGCTCTGTAAATCATTTATCTCCGTGCCTTTTCAGCAGTGGCCTACCTTTCCCCTCGAGGCCATTGGTCTTGAACGTATTTATTTTTTTGGCAGAGCTCCACGAATGAATCATAGCCCAGAGCAGCTCCCAGCCCGGACTCCTTGCTATTGTTAACATCAAATGCTCAATGCAGTTGCTGCAATGCTTCGCTATGTAAAACTTTTAAGAGAAGAGAGATTGATTTCAGACTTGTTAGTTGCTTTTGAAGTTTCCCAGCAGTATGTGGAAATGATTTCTTATGGTCATACAGCTGTAACCCACTAAAACAACTAGTGATTGTTGCAGGGGAAGTCAGTGCATGGGAATATGGCCCTACCTCTTTCTTCTGCTGAGGTTTGCTTATTCTTCCACAACAGGCACTTGAGCTTTCCATTCCAGTGGTAGTTCTCCTGTGTATACTTTCCTGATCCATTTCAATACTGCTTTACTGTTATGTTGTTTCTTTTCTTGACTTAATTCTCAAGTCTTTCCTTCTGTGTTCTTCAGACATCCCTCTTTTCTGGTTTGGCCTTTTCACCATGGATACTGTTTCACACTCCATCCCCTCTTTTCCTGTGTAACAGTGCTTTCATTAAAGGCAGCCAGGCAGATGATTTATTTCTTGATGTTTAAACGACTTCTTTGTAATGAAGAGCCTGGAGCCAATCAAACAGTTAAGGATTTCCATAGGTGAGTCAGCAGCCTGAGATCGGCAGTGCCAGTGAAGTCTGTAACTTTATCTCATGCTTCAGAGACAACAAAGTAGATGACAGGGGATGAATGGGAGATCAAACCTGCACTGGATATATAACCATAGATCCTGCTTTCCACTTCTCTTTGCAGTCTTTAAGCTAGAGATTGTGTCCCTTTATTAAATTGCCTGCTGTCACAAGCAACCCATTTGATGTTTGGCTGCTCCTAAACTTCACATCTGAGGAGCATATAATGGTACCACACAGGGTGCTGGCTTCCTCCATGGCTGTGTGCAAGATGTGCCTCCTTGCCACTTATTTCCACTTCTTTCAAGTACTGGAGCACTGAGGTCATCCAGGTGGCTGTTTCTATGGCCTTTGTAATGCTGGCCATGCTGAGTATACCTGATTGTTCCAGCTGCAGAGACTGAATTTCTCACCTGGAGTTGATAAGCCAGGGAGGTTTCTCTTCAGGTCTGGGTAACCTTCAGAATTTGGGTAATAGCTGGAGAGAAACAGCTACAGCCTTCTCATGAACAAGGTACCTCGAGGCAGCACATACTCAGCTGAACAGGTGTGGCTCCTTGCTGTTAGCTGGATTTTGTAGTGTCCCACAGGCTCCTGATGTTTGCAACAAACAGCCAAACTGGGAAGATAGAGCTGAATCCAGAGGCCAATAATCCTGGATGGCTTTGGGAACTGGACTGTGAGGTCTTTACATCAATTGTGGGGTTAGTGCTGGAGCCTGCTCCAACTTGGGAAACTGTAGAATAAACACAGCAGTTGGTGAGTGTCCAGTGGAGGGGGATCCAGGCAGGGCTGTGACTCATGCCTTTTCCTGGCAATTAATTTAAAAATAGCATTGAAATTGAAATATGCTTTGAAGGGCAGAATGTTGGGTCAGTCTGCGTCTGAGAGTTTTTTCATGGGTAAGGTACTGAGAGAAGACAAAGCACGTTTCGTTTGCAGACCCACTTCTGCTGGCCATACGTTCTGAGTGGGTAGGAAATGAATTTCCTTTGTGTTACCTGCTGCAGAAAGGAGAGATGTTACCTCTGCATAGCTATTTTCTGGTATGGTTTGAATTGGAGGGAACAGCTGCTCTGACATTTTTCATAGTGTGGTTTGCAGTGGCCTTATTTACCTGTCTTTCTAGATAAAAATCTGCAGCGCAGTTGCTCACTGATCCTTAAGGGCTGCTTTAGGAAGAGGCTGTAATCATTTTACTCTTGCATGTTTTGACCTCTTACTCAGATATGTTAAACCAGAAACGCTAAGAAATGGGGAAGGTTTCAGTATGTGAGCAGGAAGCCTCTGACTATACATTCTGACATTATTCATGAAAATTCAAAACATTTCAGTTACATCTTCTGTGGAGGAACTTAGCTGCCATTCAGAATACAGCATTCTGCCCAAAACTTTTCATTAATGGCAGTTTCATTTTGGCAGTTACAGGTTTTTTTTTTTTTCTGTGAAAATAAAGGTCATGCAGCTGCAAGAAACAATATTCTGAGCTGACTGAAACTCCATGCAAGTGTAATGGCTCTAGAGGGTTATTCCTGGTTTTAAATAGAAGTTGAGCAGCCTTCCAGGATTCAAAGGCGTCTCCGGGAGAGCTGGGAGGGACTTTTTACAAAGGCATGGACTAACAGGATGAGGGGTGATGACTTCCAACTGGAAGAAGCTGGATTAAGATTAGACATTAGGAGGAAATTCCCCAGGAAGGTGGTGAGGCACTTGAACAGGTTGCCCAGAGAAGTTACAGAGGCTCCAAGCCTGGAAATGTTCGAAGGTAGGTTGGATGAGGCATTGAACAAGATGCTGTAGTAGGTGATGTCTGTGCCTGTGGCAGGGGGTTTGGAGCTGATCTTTAAGGTCCATTCCAAGTCTTCTATCATCTTTAGGAGTTTGGAACTGTAAGAGACTATCTTTAATTAAAAAAAAAAGTCCTAACACTCTGGTTTTTGCTTCCTTCACTTGTCTTTTTTGTACTGTCAGACCTTCTCTGACAGACTTGAGCCTGATGCTTAAGATACCTCCCATACTCAATTAAACAACCTCCATGCTGAGTATACCTGATTGTTCCAGGTAAAGTTAAAGTTTAGTTAAGTAAGTGTAGTTAAATATCTCATTTTGGCTTCATCAAATTAATTTGTGGTCCTGCTCTTACATGGAATCTCTCTAACTCTGTGGTGCACTTGGTAAATTTGGAAGGCTGCATTCCCACACAGTGGGTTATTATTTTAGACTCTGCCTCCTGCCAAAGTTTCTCCAAACCTCCTGCTTTAAAATCAGTAGTGAAGTATGAGAAGAGGGCATCCGGTGCTCTTCTGAGGTTTGTTTGTGGGTTTTCTTTTTATTTAATGTTTGCTGTCTTGCTCTTATGCAGTAGTGAAATGTCTGGCTCACTCCCTGTACAAGACAACAGTGCAAGCCAAGAAGTCAGTAGCTTCTTGGAATGCTTCAAGCAGTGGTGCAGGAGAGGGGGAAGAGCTGACAGAAAGCAGCCTACCAATGTCTGTCTTGTGATGCTGGTGCAGTGCTCAATCTTACAGTCTGGGGCGAGGCTTTTAGAAACCAAATACTTTCCATGGTAAAATCTAGCCACTCTCTTTTGGTTTTCTTCATGGCCTCCCAAGTCTGGTGTTGGGGCACACATCCTAGATGATGAGATTTTCCATGTTCTGCATGTTTATGGCTAGCTCTGACCCTGTATCCCTGCGTGAGGAAGTTGCCAAGCAGAAGATCAAGTCAGTAGCTGTGTGACAGCTTGAATGTGGGTTTGGACAAACAATCATAGGTGATTAAAATACCTGACTGTGCTTTATTGTTAACAACAGTTTTAAGTGGATTGTATTTAAAGTTTGCACTTGCATAGGTGCTTTTGAAGTAAACCATCTGTTTTCTTCTGCTTTACTTTTTGATGCTTAAAGAATATGTCCCCTCTCTTCCTTGTCTACTTTATTGGTGACTAATTTCTCTTCCTAGTATAAAATGGAAAATGAATGTTCTATTATTAAAGACAACAGGAAAAGAAACAGGCTCCAAACCCTTCTTTCCTCCTGAGTTCATGACTAAAAAGTTCTGCTGGTAGGCTGGTGTTCCACTTGCTATCCTGTCTGTGATACACACGGGGGCTGCCAGCAGCAGGGCTGTGCTGGGGGCACCAGCAGCCTTCCAAACACCCTGCTGAAATCACCATGGTCAGGGCATGTCTGGAAGCCTGAGGAGAAAGCCTGCTTGTTCTGGTGAGATAACTGACTTCTCTGTGGAAATTGCTAGTCAGTGAATATTTAACATCCTCAGTAATTATCCCAATCAGACTGTAAGAGCAGTGAAGCTGGCACATAGAGTTGGTGCAGGTATTCTTATCCAACAAACGTGACCAAACTTGATTCTTCCATCTCCCAGCTACTGATGGGGCTATTCAAAAGGGCTTTGGACAGTCCTTTGGTGTCCAGCAGCTTTAGGCAGGTGTGTTACTTTTCTCCAGTGACTAACTGCTGCTGTGTTTGGTGACTAAATGACCTTCCAGCCTTGAAATGAATGTAAATTATGTAGCTTGCAGTGAGTTAGTGTGTAAACTTGTTAAGTCATTTTGCACCTAATCATGAACCTGTGGCCTGTTTTATGGTTTTAATGATCTCAGCTGCACTGAAGTTTCTCATGTTCTATATGAAAGTCAGGATATGAATCTAACAGGGAGTTAAATCTATCAGGGATATGTGTTGCTGCACAAGAAGAGGGTCAGAGACAGGGAAATAAAACTACATAAATGAAAAATATAAATTAATATTAAAAAATTAAATCTATAATAAATAAGTTACTCTAAATATTGACCTACAGTTACTCTGAATACTGACCTACATCATTTTAGAAGGGCTTGTAGTGATAGGACAAGGGGCAATGGCTTAAGATGGAGATTTAGACTGGAGATTAGAAAGAAATTCTTTACAGTAAGGGTGGTGAGAGACTGGAACAGGTTGCCTAGGGAGGTTGTGGATGCCCTGGAGGTATTCAAGGCTAGGTTGGATGGGTCTAGTGGGAGGTGTCCCTGCCTACGGCAGGTGGGGCTGGAACTAGATGTCCCTTCCTACCCAAATCTTTGTTATCTTTGTTTGTCTTCATCTTATGGGAACCTCCATAGCATGGAATCTTCTACTCTAGAACAAAGTCAGCAAAAAGAAGCTGTGGTTAAATGTTCTGAAAGAGTAGAGTTAGTGGTTTTCATATTTCTGTTTGGCACTGAAAGTATCTTATTGTTTGCCTGAAGATTATGCTGCTGTTGTGACCCTGCTCCAGCTGAAATTACACTGTTTCTTTTCATCTTCCTTTGGATGATGGGGCAGACAATTATGAAGAGGGCAAGCTTTGTCTTGAAGCAGGTAATAAATAACCATCTCCATCAACTTACTGTTTGGACTGACTTGTCTGTCTGGAATGACTGCAATTTAACACATCATGGGCTGATGAAATAATAAACTATCTTTAAAAACACTGAAAATGTCTTTTTAAACCTTGTGAGCTACCATGCTTGGAATTTGAGTGTGGTTTTTATCTATGGTAGCTTTGAGGTGCAGTGCCAGTGGCTCTAGCTTTTTGCAGGGAAGATTTTTAGACTCAGAGTTTAGCAGCGTCAGCGTTGCAGAAAAGATGCCTGTGAGGGTACCTCATTTGTTTGTGATAAAATGTATGCTGAGGGATGATTTTGAAAGCTGCTGCCATTTGGTGTGAAATTCACCTATTTTACTCCAAGAAGATGTGGGTAGAGGGAGCTGTGTGTTGTAATTGTACTGACAGCAAATGTCAGGCTGCCTTCTGAAGCCAGTGACAAGTAACAGTGGGCTAGGATAGCTTTGGGAAAGATTTTTGGCACATTTCATCTTTGTGCAGAGTTGAGTGTATCTTGGACATCTCTTCAGAGTTGAGGTAACTCCACATGTTCCTGTCTGTTGTAACAGAAATACCTGTGTTGCTGCTGTTTGAAAAACAATAATAAATTCCTCTTTTACATGCCAGCTGGCAAACTGCTTTCCTGAGGCAGACACCTAAAGGAACATCTCTTGGTAGCTTTACACTGGTACTGTTGATTGAAGCAGCACAGAACATGTGTCCCTGCTGGTTGCCTTGCAGGCTGAAATGGCTTGGAAGCAGTTTAACGAAACAAGTTTGATCCCCTTTCCACATGGCTGTCCCTGTCCAGTGAACACTGAGCTCTGTCACAACAGTGAGGCCTGTCGCTGCTGTGGCTTGCATGTAGGGAGGGAGGAACTCGCCCAAGGCATTTTTAACCAAATGTTATTATAGTGCAAATGTTTTATTTTCTTAGTTGGTCCTGTAACAGATGTCAGGCTTCATTTCAATAATAATTACAAGATTAATGGTTGAGTAGGGTCTGTAGAACTAGGCCATCAGGCTTCCTTATAGACTGTTGATAATACCCTTCCCTCCCCCCCCTTCCTCCCCACTTCTTTCAGTGCCTTTCCCTACTATATTAAATTTTAAAAATTAAAAAATAAAAAGGCAGCAAAGCTTAAATTGCAAAACAGTGCTAAGTGTTCAAAGAAATGTCTCAGGATGTACCCAGAAGTGACCTAGCAGCTTTTGTGACTTGTGAACTGCTGGTTTCTTTATGAGAATCATGGAATTGTCAGGATTGGAAGGGACCTCAAGGATCATCTAGTTCCAACCCCCTGTCATGACCAGGGGCACTTCACACTAGGTCAAATTGATCAGAGCCATGTCCAGTCTGGCCTTAAAAATATCCAAGGTTGGGGCTTCCACTACCTCCCTGGGCAACCTTTTCCAGTATCTCACCACCCTCATGGTGAAGAATTTCTTCCTAATGTCTAATCTAAATCCCACCTCCTCTAGCTTAAATCCATTCCCCCCAGTCCTATCGCTACTTGACACCCTAAAAAGTCCTTCCCCAGCTTTCTTGTAGGCCCTCTTCAGATACTGGGAGGCCATGATAAGGTCTCCTCAGACCCTTTTTGTCTCCAAAATGAATAACCTCAACTCTCTCAGCCTGTCCTCATAGGAGAGGTGCTGCAACCCTCTGATCATCCTCTGCAGCATCCTCAGTGGGCTTGGGGGATGTTGGCTATTATATAATTCCAGGGTGGCACAGCTTTGCTTGACAAATATCCTCTAGAGTGGTGAAGCCAGGAGGCTGTAGCTTCTCCTGCAACAGTTGAGACAGAGGACATCCACAACCCTGCAGCCCTAACTCAGTGGCTACATCTTTCTGCTCTTGCATTGGCTGTACCCTGTGGATGTTTTGTCAGTGATTATTATCTTCAGTGACTAATTTTTCAGTGATTAGTATACAAATGGAACAGGAGTGGCACCTGGGGTCTGCCCCAGGAGTTGATCCAAACCTGCAGTCCCTGGGTGCCTAAGTTGGGGCTGAGGCACCACTTTCAGTTTAGCTCAAGTACAAACCCTCAACTATCTGGGACGGTTTTTGTGTTTCAGCAAAGAGTGGTTTTGCTGGTACCTGAGTCAGCAAAAAGCTTTTGATACCATTCAGTTACAGAGTAGATGCAAAGTGAACAACATACTGATAGCAGCCAGGCAACCCAAAATATGGCTCATCGAACAAGACCAGCTTTGCTTTATTTACTTGTGACTTTGCCTTTTCAAAGCTTGGCTGAGCACTGCGGGGGTGTGGAGTTCAGCTCCTTCAGCAAGGCTGCTTCGTGGTGCCTTAGTTGTTAAGATTTGTTTTCAAGGATTTCTGCTGTTTAACAACTTGCATGTCATTGTTTGTTGTTGTTTAAAGAAGCGTTGACACCAAGCTTTGGTAGGGCAGGCTGGCTCCACCAGCAGTGTTTGTGCAAGAACCACAGGGTCCTCCTTCCCAGAGAGCTGCTCTTCCCTCACACTCCTTAGATGTTTAATAAATACCCTCTTCTAAAGCTGCTGCTGGGAGCTATAATAGCACATCCCAAGGATCAAAAGCTGTTCTGGCCTCTCCTTTTCCAAGCTCCTCCTCATCTCGCTAAACAAAGAAAGTCTTCCTGCCTCTTCCCCTCCAGCACTTACAAATAGGAGTGGCCCACTTTTTTTTTTCTTTTTTTTTTTTTTGTTCCTGAAGATACATATGAAAAAGGTTTGTAATTAGTCTGCAGCAATCCATTCTCTTGCTGTGCACTAGTGCCTTGCTCAGTGCCTGTGGTTTTGTTTTCCAGGTTTCTGAGTGTTTTTCTTGTCCTGTATTTTTATTTCTCAAGTAACTTTTACATTACTATTTTGACTACCATTTCTCCAAATATTAGATCATCAAACTCCTGCTCTGCTGGCTGGTAACGGAAATATTTTCCAGTAGCCTATTTAATACAGTATCAGCTTTTAAAAATATATCAATATTACCATGGGCTGTTACAAATGTAATTGATGAGGAGTCTAAGAAATTTATAAGATAATGTTTATGGTTATTACTGGACTACTTTCATTTTTTTAGCAGCTGAACTCTCTCTGTTAGCCACATCAAGTGTGTTGAGTCTAAATCTGGATTTCATTTAGTGTCTGGAATGCTTTTTTGGCTCACTTTGGATGGCCCTGCAATCTCATGACCTGTCCTTGCAAGGATAAGAAAATACTCCAGTATCAGATACGCTTCCATGATTTTAATAGATTTTTTTAAACCAGAAGCAGGCAGCATGGACCTTGATAGCTTCTGAATCTCTCAAGGAACTGAAACACAAGGGGTGTGGATTCACCCCTGGCTGTTCCTGCCTGTGCAGCGCCCCACACCCCTGGGCTCGGCTGGGTGCTGCTGGGGCTGTGCCTCGGGGTCAGAGTGGGAGCTGGGTGTGCTCCCTCCACTGTTTCATACAGAAATCCCAGTTTGGGATCTAAAATAAGCCTTGCTTTGTCTTGGTACTTCTTTTCTTGTGGAATCACAGACAACTGTGCTGCCATTTATATACCTAGACATTTATGGTAGCAGCATGTGTGTCATGCTGCATGTGAAGAGGAGGAGCTGGGTGGGAGAAACGCCATGAACACAATTGTACTGACACATTCTCTGTCTGCTGCCCTGGGCTCTTCTTGGGCTCCACCACAAACCCCCCACTGCTGAGGCCCTTTGTGATGGGGCTCAGGTGGGTTCATTGTCCCTTTTCCCTCTTCACTGGGCTCCAAGAGCCAGCTGGAGCAACCTCAGTTCCTGGTGGCATTTGTAAAGGTAAAATGTAGATCAATGTTGAGTGTGGACAACTAGTACAGCACTTTCTGTGTCTCCTGCTCTGTTGTTAATTTATGCAAGCTGGAATGCCTGCAGCAGAAGACAGTGTTAGTAGGTTCTCCAGAGGACCTGGGTAAAGTCTGAGCTCAGCTCCTGAGAACTGGTTCTATGTACAAGTGGTCACAGAATCATAGAATTGCCTGGTTGGAAGAGACCTTAAAGTCATTGGCTCCAACCATAACCTAACTTCTCCCTGTACAGAGCTGTTAGACCATGTCCCTAAGCGCCTCATTCATGCATCTTTTAAACACCTCCAGGGATGGTGACTCCACCACCTCCCTGGGTGGCCTGCTTCAGTGCCCAATGACCCTTTTGGTGAAGAAATGTGAAGAAATTTTTTTTGTAAAATCCAGTCCTGGTGCAATTTAAGTCCATTTCCTCCTGTCCTACCACTTAACTGGGGGAAGAGACTGGGTTACACCTTGCTACACTCTCCTTTCAGGAAGTTGTAGACAGCAACAAGGTCTCCTCTCAGTCTCTTCTTCAGGCTGAGCAACCCCAGTTCCCTCAGCCACTCTTAATAGGACCCCCCCACACACACCTTTGTTGCTGTTCTCTGGGCATGTTCAGCACCTCAGTGTCCCTCCAATGAGTGATCTGGCAGTTTAATTTCAGTAAGTTTGACAGGCACTATGTTAGCAAGCCATGCTCCTGAAAACGCTTGAATCTTGAAGATGTCCAACTCGGAATGGATACTGCTGCAGAGTCATGGGAATGCCAAGAGGTGCTGGTGTCCAGTGGCAGGGTGCTGCTGGGAGTGTGAGAGCCAAGGTGCTCATCTCTTTTTGCAGTGATCCAGTTTTGAGGGACAAATCATTCAAACAGACCTGTTGTGATCATAGCTGAGAGCTTGTCCTCTGTAAGTATAAGAGAGCAGTTGCTGGCTGCTTTGCTTTCAGGCCAGTCTGGCAGTTTCCTCTGATGGCTGTGTGAGTCATATCAAATACAAGAAAGGATTTGGCATAAACACACCTCCGGAGTACCAGTGGGGAGCAGGAAATAAAGGAAATGCCAGACCTGTCCGGATCCAAGATTGTCAAAACATATGGATTACGTGGACACGATCTCCCTCATGCTCTGTCCAGCCCATTTGCAGCATCTGGAAGGCTTGCTTTTTGTCACCACTGCATGCTAGGAAAAATTGCTTTACCAAAGGGGTCATTGGGCACTGGGACAGGTTGCCCAGGAAGGTGGTAGAATCACCATCCCTGGAGGCGTTTAAAAGACGTTTGGATGAGGTGCTGAGTGACATGGCATGATAGTTGTCTACGGGGAGATGCTGGGTTGCGATTGGACTTGATCAGAAGGTCTTTTCCAACCAGGTGATTCTGCGGTTAAGTGTGCAAGTGGCCATTAAGCCATCTCTCAGCTGCTGAGTGATGGAGCATTCAGCCTGTATGCGTACATGTTGTTATTTCTGCTGTTAAAAGCCACTTTGCTTTGTTCTTAAGCGACACTTCTTTTCCCCCTCCTTTTTCCCGTTTTCCTTTCTTTGCAGAAGAGCTATTTAAAGCCCAGCCGAGCCAGCTGGGCACGGAACCGCAGCGCTCCTCCTTGATGCCCGTACCCGGGCAGCCTGGGCGGGGGGCCTTTCCTCGGGGTATTTTGCCTGCATCCCTTTCTCTCTCCCTGGTCCCGCTCTGCGCGGGCAGCAGGCGCAGGTTCTCCCCGGACCGCTCCGCTGAGTGTGCGGGGCGGGGCCCAGCTTGGTTCCCGCTTCCTGCGGGCGGCCTGCGCCGCGCCGTCCCTACCTGCGAGGATGTGATGTCAGCAGCTCATTACCCTAATTAGGCTGAGCTCATGGCCGGGCCCGGCCAATGGGGCCGCCTGCACTCCCCACCTGCTAGCAGCAGGATTCCATCATTCCTGGGATTCCTCCCCAGGGCCGTGCTGTAGCCAGCACCGCCGCTGCTCGCCGCGCCTGCTCTGCTCCGCTCCCCTCCTGGGCTCGCCGCCCCGGCCCTGCCCTGCCCTGGNTGAGTGAGCCCGCGGGCGGGGGAGCGGCCCCGGGGCCTGGCCGCCGAGCACAGCCCGACCCGTACCGGGTGTAAGGAAGGTTCGAGGCGGGACGGAAGGGGACAGGTGCCCGGCCAGGGGTGGGCGGCCCCGTTGCCTGGCCCCGCTGCCCGGCCCGGGGCAGTGCTTCCCTCGCTGAGAGGAGTGTCGGAGTGCGGGCGAGCCTGTCCGGGGGCGCTGGCGGGCGGGACGGGGCAGCCCCGGCTCGTCTCCGCTGCGGGGCTTTCCCT
>VWZI01006484.1:720936-763482 GCA_013396835.1 Psilopogon haemacephalus
GTCCCGGGAACGGACGGCGGAGCCCGGTGTAACCCAGAGGGAGCTACCGGGTGCCGCGGGGAACCAGCTCAGGCCGACGGCGGGGCCGTGGAGAAGGGGCCGGGCCGAGCCGAGCCGCCCCGCTGCCGCCTGCTCTGGCTGCGCGGGGAGCTGAGCAGGTCTCCGGCGGTGGCAGGGCCGGTTCTGCCGCGGGCAGGGTGGTTCTCCCGGCGGAGGGATAGCGGCTGGTGCCCGAGGGGCAGGCGGATATCGCTGCTCTGTGCCCCGAGGTGCCACACAGGTCACGGCGAAAGGTGCAGCAGGTGAGGTTTAGGAGGTGCCTTGAGCTGAGTTCTGTTGGGAAAGTTGTTTTAGAGTAGCAGGACTAAGCAGGGAGTATTGTGATTGCCATCTTAAATTTACGCCTTGACTTGAGCAGAGTGATGTGCCTTACAGAGGAAAGCCCTGGACTGTCATTGGAGGGTCCTATGGTGAAATACTGTAGAGCGAACCCGGAGGACACTGTTAAGGCTTTTGGCTCCGTATCTCCTCTATTCGTTTGTAGAGACGTATTATTTAATCTTTAGCAGTGCAGTTTCAGTCCGTTCAGGCAAGCAGGCTTCGTGTTTCCCAGATGCGATCAGAAGTAATTAATTTTTCTGAGTCAAGCTGACCGCAGGTGACACCCATGCACCCCTCTTCTGCAAGTGCAGTGAATGGGAATTTAACAACCTTTCCCACTGACATCTGAGAAGCCACGAAGCCAGCTCCTTCCACTTCTACCTTCTTGGTGCTTCAGGATCGTCAGGAACTAGAAATAATTGACACTTTTTAATGAAACCAAGGAGGACTAGCTGACCAAGGGGTAATTTTTTTTTTCTGATTGAATTTTCTTTAGCTTTAGGGAATTGTGTGGAGAACACTGTCCACAAAGGAACGAACTGCAGGTTGTGAAACTAGGGTAAAATCCTCTTTGCAGGCAGATATGAAGAACCCTTAGATCCAGAACTGTATAAAACATGCAGAAGTCTGTTTCACTTGCCTTAATAATCCATACACTTAAGGCTCCTCTCCAGACTTCTTGGTGTCTGTTTGTATTTTCCAGTGTCCTTATGAGGGTATTTGTGATGTAGAATGTGTTTTGTTTAAATGCTCTGCATCTCTCTTTATTCTCATTGACGTACCAGCTATAAGTTTGATATTTGGGATCAGGCATGGAGGCTTTTGGGGATCAGTTACGAGATCTGCTTTTGGTCACGAACAAACCACATATCTCGCCTAGTAGGCTCTGAGTTTGGGTGTGTCTGTGCTGTGCATTTGCATTGTTTTGTGGAGCAAGCTACAGGGCTGAAACAGCTGTTTCTGCATCCTACCTGTGTTGTGGGGCATGAAATGCTGGGTGCTGAGTCACCTTCCTTGCCTCTCTTTGGTAACGGCTATGGATGCTGCCACGGTGCCTTAACGCCCACCTGGGTAGGAACTGAGGCAGTGTCTGAGCGATGAGCACCCAGAAGCAGTACTGAAAGGAGAAGGTCTGACAGTCTGGCAGAAAACTACAATGAGTAGCTGCTGCAGGACAGAAAATCATGACTGCAGGCTTTTGGGGCATTGTCATTGAGAAAGCACATTCACACTCTAAAGCAGCAGGAGGTTCTTGTTTGGGTACATGTAGCTTTGATAACTGATATAGTATGGAGACACAGAGAAGATTTGTTTTAGACACATCTGGAAGTTTACTATGATAAACAGTGATTTTCCTTTCAGTACTTCTTACTATGTTTAGGTATTTCGTAACGTGTTTGCAGCAGGATGTCTAACATAAGATGGACTGAGTGATCCTGTAGATACAGCAGGTTAGACTCTTAACTTCTTGTGTGTGTTAGGTTTTAATTTGGGTACCATTGCTCATAGCTTTCTCCTTAGAGCATTACCTTCTAAAGGAGGAGTTATGCAACAAGAAAACAAAAAGCACAAGGTAAAATGCCAAAGCTTTGCATTAAGCTTGTAATTTTCTATGTAATAAGTTTTGTTTCTGTTTGAGGAGTTGCCTGTTCAAACACATTTTCCATATGCAAAACAACAACAAGCAAAACAAAAACAAACCAACAAACTCCAAGTATTGAATAAACACATTAAAAAAACCCCCAAAACAGGCAGTGGTATTTCAGTGATTCCTCTGGCTGGGTGAACTGAGCGTGCTCTGAAGAGCGAGTTGTAACTGCAGGGTGATGATCAGTGCTGCGTGGCCATCCCGATCTGCACCGAGCACTTGCAGTTGGCGTTTGGCGTGGCTGTCTCTGTGCTGGCGAGCTGAGATGTGGCCATGTGGAGTACCACGTGCTTAGTGTTGCTTGCAGTACAAATGCGCTTTGCTCTCCTGTAATAAAACACAAAAGATAGTGACCTAGTTTGCATAAAACCTGCTGCTTTATCTTCCTTTCCCCTGCAGACTTACTGATTGTGCTGGTGAGTCGTGTTTGGGCTTCCTCTTCGTTTAGCTTGCTTCCATGGAAATAAGCTGAAGCCTCTGGGTACTTCTGGTTATGGATGTGTTTGGGCAGTGCCTAGACATGAGCAGCTTTTGACCACGCTGTTTAGCTAATCTTTCCCTATACCTGTGGAGTTACACCTCAATCCTCACTCTTGATTATTTCTTAAGTGTCTTGTTCTTGTTTCATTTTCAGTTGTTCTAGTGAGTCTTATTTATTGTTCCACTCCTCCCTCCAATAGCCCTATCTCTAATTTCACCAGACACATGAATTCAAGTACCAGACTTTTCTGGTCTGTCTGTCAGAATATTCAGTCTGTCTCCCTCCTTGGCATCGTGCAGATGTCTGTCTCAAGTTCACATTGAGCTTTAAGGGAGATCTCTCTTTTGAGGTGTTTCTTGTTAATGTATCTGCAGTGGCTGTTGGCTGGGCTGTTTTGTCTGTCACACCTGTACTCTAGGTGTCTTCATGACCAAGATCTCACCTGAGGTTATCATGTCCAAGCTATGTCTAAATTCTTCTAATTTTTCTAACTTGCACATCATGTCTTTTCTATATGCCTTGTGGTCTCGCCACCCAACTTTTCCCTTGTTCCTGCCACTTAATTTGTCACTTTGGTCACTAGTTAGAACCTGTTCCAGACAAAAGCCATCACACCTCAGTAACTGAGGTTACCAGCCCAAACATCAACTTTCATGTTTGTTTTTCCTTTCTGTCCTTTTTGCCATTCCTTCCTTTTTCTAAAAACCAAGTGTAAAGTTCTTCTCTTTCTTTCAGACCTTTCCCTGCAATACCCCACTGTGAGCAGTAACTGTCGTGGGACTGAATCAATGTCTCATTGTTCAGTCTGCAGTTGGGCTCTGGTGCCGGTGACTCCGCTGCCTGTTTACTTAAGCTTCAAACAAGCAACGCTGGGTTTTTTTCCCGTGTGCTGTCCCTGGGGCTTGGAAGGAGCTATGTCAAATCTATGCACTCCCTGAGCTGTTTTGTTTTGAAAAGCTTGCGTTTCTCTGGGCTTCAAACAAACATCAACAATCACGCTTTTGCAAAGACAGGAGCACTCTGTATCTGCGTGGAATTTCAAAGAGCTTGAAAAGGAGAGGGAAGATCATGTACTCTTTCCTTCTGCTAATGGGCGGTGTGTTCTCCAAGTGTGAAAACTTACTGGTGCATGTAAAGTAACTTGTCTGCCAGTGTCTCTTTGCGGTTTTACCTTCTGCCTTTACTGTTCTTCAGAATGTTCTTTGCAGCACAGACGAGGTGACAAGGTTGAGTGACAGCAGTAATTATAAGGACTAAGAAAGTAATACTTGAAATGTAGGTAGCGTGTAAAAATGTAGATTGGAAAAGTAGATACGAGTCAGGGTATTTTAAAATAAGTGCTTGTGGCCTGTGCCTCTTTAACAGTTAAGATTTTCTAACAGGTAAGAAGCTGTTTCCATAGTGTTCAAATGAGATCTATCCAGAGGAGCTTACCTTAGTGAGCTTGTGTTTGCTGCTTGCTCATTTTCCCTTATAAGATCCAGGTGTAGACCAACACTTGCACAAGGCTAGAGAGTTGGATTTTTGATGAAGATATGTAGGAAAATTCAGCTTTTGATCCAGGCTGGTTTCTGCTGCATAGAGAAATTTCTGTGCCAGGCAGAGAACGAGCTGGCTCTTATCAGGAGTTGGCCTTTTTAACTGGCTTTTTTTTTTGTCAGAACCCTGGAAGTTGAACTGTTCATTCATTTCTGAACCTCCTGAGGATTGTGGAACTGTTCTCCAAGGATGACTGAGCTCTTCAGTTGCCGGTGAAGGCTTCCTGGGAGTCTCTGCCCCTGCTGCTGTCCTTGCCCAGATAGAATTAGGCTTTTAAGTTTTGAACTACCTAAGAGAAGGTTCCTCCTCTCACTTTTGTAGACAGCTTTTATTTCCTTCCTGAACTGTTATCCCTGACTTGTTAGTTTAATTTAGAGCTAGAAGGGTATTTTATATTGTTTGCAAAATAATCTGGACATTTATGGCTCCTTGAAGGTCACTTTTATAACTGCCAATGCATTCAGCAAGCTCGAAAAGCCACAGCAGATAAGGTATTGCTCCCTCTGTATGAACTGCAGCTCTTCAGAGAAGCTTTGGAGTGAAGACAACAATCTTCACCAGACTTCAGATGTCAAGACGCACTTCTGGAGTGCTCTTGTGATGTGAACTTTAATAATATGCAAAGCTACAAAACTCTGTTGTGACCAGTTTTAGTGGAGTTGTGTTTTAAGTGTCTAATTTCCTGAATTGAATTAAGACTTGGTTCCTGTTTCCTTCTCTCAGCATGGAGTTCTGTCACTGGCTGATTCTCTTACTAAGAGCATGTTCCAGAAAGGGATTGGGCATCTGCTACTTCCATTATTTGAGAATTGCTGGGAGACTTAAAGAAAACAGCAGTTTCTTTTCAGTAAAAGGCATTTTAGTACCCTTTGCATTGTTCTTTATCCAGAAGGTTTTCCTGAAGAGTTGACCAAACCTCTTTGTGTTGCTGTCTTTGAAATTCAGGGCAGAGCTGAATTAGTGCTGAACCATGCTTCAGCTATCCGCTTGTGGTGGCTGCATCTTCTGATCAGAGAGTTCAATCTTCTAACTGAATTTTCACTCTGTTAAAGGAATTGGTGTGAGAGAATCAGTAGTGAACAGTCCAGGAGGCAAGAAAGTGGTGCTGTTTTCCACTCCACGAAAACAAAGCAGGAAAGAAACCTCAAGCATCAAAGTCTAAGGGATCAAAGTGGAGTGATGCTGAAGGTTTCTGTAAGTGAATGCTCTCTTCCACATCTTGCCTTTGATTG
The DNA here is from genome assembly GCA_013396835.1 of Psilopogon haemacephalus. Lineage (NCBI taxonomy): Eukaryota > Metazoa > Chordata > Aves > Piciformes > Megalaimidae > Psilopogon > Psilopogon haemacephalus. The sequence continues at coordinate 726,218 of VWZI01006484.1, forward strand.
GGAAGGGAGAGCAGGCAAACATGTTGTAAAGAAATATTTAATGAAGGCAGACTTAGTGAAGTAAGGCTCTGAGATCTTGGTTCCTAAAAGCTCTTGCCCACATGTCCTGCCTTAAAATTAAAGAGTCAACTGATTTTATAGGTTTAGTTAAAATGCTCTTGAGCACAAGTTAATTCTGACAGGGAGGGAGGATTCATCTCTCTGTCTCCAATCCTTGCATTATTTCAAGTATCTCTTCTTGCACAACTTCTTGGAAACAAAACTGGATCGAATTACTTATTTTCAATATGTGTATTTTTTTTAAAGTTAAAAAGACTTTACAAATCCCTTCTCTCATGCTTTAAAATCTTTGATTAGTTTTAAAGTCTTTAACATAACTTGGGACGAGGGAGGGAGGACACCAAGGTTTGTTGTTTGTAGTGTGAAGTCAAGGAAATTGCTTCCCACATATGCTTGTTGTTAAGGCTCTATACATGTGTTTGAGATTTCTGTGGCTGCCACTACCTTTTTTTTATTAAGATCATACTGTAAAGTAAGTCAGAGTGAACAGTTCTTACAACAGGATAGCATGCTAGTTTTGGGGGAGTGGGGAGGGAAACACAAGGCAATTGTTAACAGTCCTGGCTTTTCCCTCTTTCTTTCTCCATTTGTTTTCTGAACAGTTCTGTTTGTGCTGCTGCCTCGTTTAAAAACACATAGAAGCTGTTGGTCTTTTAACAAAAGCATCTTGACAATGTTATTCTCTCCCTTCCTTCCCTTTTGGAATTTCACATTGCAAGTTCTTTTTTTAAGTTTGGAGCCATTCATGGGAAACATTGAGAGCCTTATGTAAGCTGTAATACAATTACTTTTTAAATTCTTCTTTTAATCTGTGTAGTTTAGTGCTGAAATATGTCTTTTTGCAGGAGGGGGTTAATTTTTCATGTGTGGGAAATTAAGAGTTGTAAGGTGAGGAGAAATACAAGAGAAACAGCTACTGAGGTGTAATTGTGATGACACAAGTTACACAGATACACGTCTCCTGTTTGTATGTTCATGAGTAAGAAAATGTCTTGGTGGATATAAGCTTTGCTTGGTTCTATTTTGGGTACAGGAGAGTAAGGACTGCAAGTCTATAGGCTGCTGTGGATCTGAAGCAATCTTCTACTCTTGTCAGACCAGCTGTTGCCCTCGCTTCAGAGGAGCTGTGTCTTTGGATATTGTCTTGAGTAGCTATTTTTTGGAGTGGAAGGCTGGCATGGAGGAGGCAAAAGCCCTTACAGTGTATAGCACCGACTCTGTTGCAGCGTGCATGACCAGCACTTCACAGCCTCAGCCATGTGCTTGAGAATTTGTTCTTCTGGTTTGTTTTGAATGAGTAGCTGGTGAGAAAGCTGATTGCAGTGCTTTCTCATTTTCAGCAATGGCTTAGTTTTAGAATAGAACCCTGTGATGGTGTAACATGGAAAAAGCAGCGGAGGCCTGAGTTTTGGATTCATTCTGCTGTGGTGCTCTTGCTGTTCATTGCTGTTTGCTTCTACAGACCTTGATGTGTGCATGCTATGGACTGAGTGGCATACCACCACCTGTGTTGTGGTGAGGATTCTGCAAGCTCACTCTTTGAAACTTTGGCTCTGAATTTTCCAGGATCCCAAGAGGAATGGAGACTCCATTGGATGTCTTGTCGAGAGCAGCATCTCTAGTACATGCTGATGATGAGAAACGTAAGTCTGCAATTTAGTTCTCTGCTTTGCTGGATCCAGATGCTCTGTTTGCACTGTGTACCAGCTGTAGCAAACTTTGCATTTTACTGAACTGAAGCCATGTAGGAAAATGTCTTCAGAAGCCCTTTGAAGGTCATTTTCATCAGGTGTAACACCAGTGTGTTGCATTTAAATTAGGTATTACACAGGAGAGAATCATTCGTGTTACTTTGAAAAGGTACTTAATTCAGATGAGGTGCCCCTCTTTTCCCAGTTGCATTTGCATTGCTGGTAGACAGAAAGCTGCAAGGGAGCTGCCAGCAAACTGAGGATGATTTGAGATCTTAGTGCTCCCTAGTGATACCAGAGAGACCCTTTCCCACAGATGGCTGGGGCCAAGGGTAGCATAGATCCCTTTCCAGTTCATAAGGACGAAGAAGTTGTTATTAGCAACAAGCACTTGTAGTGAGCACTTTGTTTTTGTTTTGCTGCTGATGCTGCAAGGTGAGTACAGGATTTTAGCACAGTACATGGTGTCAGTTCTGGCTACAAAGGCTCAGGTTGCCAGTTATTTGGGTTTTGCTTTTAATGTTCACAGTGACTGTTTGGGATGGATTAACTAATGTTGGAATGATGTTTTCAGTTCTGTCAAATTGCAGTGCTAGTTGTGGATCAGATTGCTGCTGACATGCTTCATAATCAATGTTACAGGTTTTTTTTCTGGTTACTGTCAGCACTCAGAAGGTGTCCTGGGTGTTAGCTTGGGCAGATGCTAACCGCAGGAATAGTATTTTGCATTTCGTCGATAGCATTTTGGGTTTAGATTCTTCTAAGATGCATTTGGCTTTTCTTCTTTCAACCTTTATATCTATTTTTTTTTGAGAAGTCATTGCCTTGAATATTGAATAAAAGAATTGATTTACTGCTGTTGCTAATTAACTTAAAGTCTTTAATTGCAAGCTGAGCAAACCCTGTACTTAATAGAGGTCCCAGAATTTGTGTGTATACTCAAGTAATGAAGATAACAGTACCTTGCTCTTTCAGAAATTCATGTAATGAAGGTTTCATACCCTGGTGAGCTCTTCCCTACTGCTGACTCTTAGCTGCATAATGAGAATTGCTTTTGCTGTTCTTTCATGTTCACCTTGGCTGTTGGATAAGTGCCAAGTTTTTGTTGCTCGCACTGCAGTGGAGTGATTTGGTTGATTGCTGCAGTTATTGACTACTACTGGTAAAATCAACAACAGTTGAAGGGCTTGACGAAATCATTTCAACTGTGATTTTTGTCCTGAGGGTTTCTCTTTTAAACTAAGATGTGTTTGTAAGGAAGGCAACAGCTTGACCTGTTTTCTCTTGATTACTTTTAAAATGGATGTTTTGAATATGTATTTCTAGTTTTCTTAAGTTTAAATGCATTCTTTTTGGTTAACTGTTGCCTTAAACTCTGGTTTGCTTTTGAGTTCCACAGGGTAGGAATGTTGGGCTGGATTTAGAGAATCCAGAGGCAGTCCGATGCGGTGCAACTTGCATGTGAGGAAGCTGATCTGTATCTGGTTCTAATTTAAATTCCTTTAGTCTTACCACTTAAACTTAATTAGATTTATGCCACTCTGCAGCTTCTAACTTGTGCTGTCTCTGAGGTTATCCATGCTGTTGTGCATGCTGCACACCAAGAACGCCATGGGATGAAAAGCTGCTGAAGGGAAGAAATGAGGAGTCCAGACCAGACACTGAACTTGCAGCTTTTGTGCAGTCGGCCCCAGCCAGACTTAGCTCTGTGCTACAGAGTGGATATGAACAGCTTAGTTAGTCTGGGTGTCGAATTTAACAGTTATCCTTGAGCTTTCCAGTGAGGTGCCTGGCAGGCAGCTCCTGGAGTTCTAGCAGTGATCCTGTCTGCATTCCTCTATCTCCTGTTTGATTTGTCCGACAGTTGCTAATACTCCAGTCATGACCAAGAGTGCAGTCATTTATGTATTGATTTAAAAATCATATTGTTTCCAGATACCCACTCAGTATGCAAACAAACTGTTGAGTTTCAATGATGTTTCTTGCATTTAAGCAATACATAAGGGAATTTTATTGCTGATTTGTTGATTGATTAGAAAAAACTCCAAAGTTTGTTTTTTCTAGTGATACTGTCAATTTTCCTGCTTCCACAGCTTTGAATAAGGATTTCAGATTGATTCAATTTCTGAAACACTTCTGTTCTTACTCTGTCTTTTATTTGTGTCCTGTAACAGAAATTTGCTTCACAGATAATTCCTGATGCCCTTGACACAGTTCAGGTCAAAATTATATCCTGTTTATTGAATGGAGAGCAAAGGGAATGTAGCTATTTGCTGTCCTGACAGTGCCACCAAGTACTTCATGGTTAAATTCTACTAATGAAACAATAAATCTGCTTGTTAAGATGATTCAGCTCACCAGAGGTTCTCCTCTAAGCTGCTGCTTTTGACAGATCATTCAGAGCAATTAATATATCTAGTTTAATTATAATGCCTCAAAATGATTCCTTTTCATAGTTGTCTACTATTACAGTTTTTATAAGAAAAAGAAAAGCTGTATTAGCACTTCTGTCATCTGCTGTGGGAAGTACATTCTGGAACATATGAAATGCTTTTGAAGTTAGGCTGTGAGTGCTCCTACACAAGGTATAAAGCAAGCTGAAGTTGATGGTGGTCCCTTATTCATATACATCAATAGTTTTCACTACCTTTCTTCTTGCAAGTGTTACCACTATTTGCAGGCAAACCCTTGATCCTCTTGCAGGCATCTTAATGTTGCAAGCTTTCCCACCCTGCTAGGCTTTAATCCCATCTCAGCCTCGGCTTCTAACCCATTTGTATAGATCAGCAGCTTCAAGTGTGTTTACAGAATCCCAGCAGTGCAAATGCAGGTTCTTGTTAAAAACCCAGCTTTGTTTCCTGAAGCTGGTAGGTATTTAATTTTGTCCTTGTACGTCTGGGTTTATTCAGCGGAGGAACATTACATAAAAGAGCTTAATTCTTTCTAACATGAAAGATCCTCTTATCTCTGTGGGCACTCGTTGCAGTGCCAAGTAATAGAGAAGTGCTTTCCTGTATATTCAAATCACACTCTGCAGAAAACAAATACCTTTAAACTTAGTAGCACTTAAAGAAATGAATGAGATGTGTGCCGGGGCAGATTTCCCAGAATGCTGATTGGGTTCCTAAACAAGCATGACCTTGAGGTTTTCTAGGTTTGGTTATTTGCAGCTGCACCTATGTCAATAAGGTTGACCTTCAGTGATAGGCTGGCAGTGTGTGTTGCTTTCCATCACATCTCTGCTCTTTGATGAGCTGTCTCACATGCTGTGTTTGTACATCTCCCAGCTGAAGTTGTTCTGCGCTTGCCTCTTTTCAGTGGTGCCCAGCAACATGACACGTGGCAGCAGCCACAAAATGGAACTCAAGAGGTTCATGAGGAGAAACTTTGCTGTGAGGGTGCCAGAGCTTTGGAGTGGTACACACAGGGAGGTTGTGGAGTCTCAACTCTGGAGAGATTCCAAATCCACCTGGACACTAATCCTGAGCAACCTGTTCTTGGTGTCCCTGCTTTAGCAGGGGGGTTGGACTGGATGATCTCCAGAGATTTCCTTCCAGCCCCTTCCCCCACTATGCTGGGAGTTTTGGTGTGATTCTGGTAGCAAAAAAAAATTATGAAACACATTCAGTTAGCATGATAGAAATGATGAAGAATGGAGAGGAGATGAGTACTGTAGGTTTGTACTTGTGTTACCACTGTGATCACAACATTGCTTTGGTTGGAAAAGACCTTCAAGATCATTCAGTCCAGTTCTTTACTGTGAGAGTGGTGGAACACTGAATAGGATGCCCAGGGAGGTGATGGAGGCCCTATCCCTGAACACATTTCAAGTCAAGGCTTGATGGGACTTGGAGCAGCCTGATCTAGTTGGGGATGTCCCTGCCTACTACAGGAAGGCTGTGACTAGGTGTCCTGTAGAGGTGCCTTTCAACCCAGTGCATTCTGTGATACCCTGGTGGGCAAAGAATTACTGTAAATACTTGTAGTGGTTCTAGCTAGCTTCCCAAAGCCCAAAAACCCAAAGAACAGACTTGATTTTGAAGTTAAAAAAATTGACAATGAATGAGAGGTATTTTAGGGAGGGGGAATTACAAAAAATACAAAGAAGGGAAACAAAATACAAAATATGTATACAACCAGGTTGGATGGAGATGGATGCAAATGGATGGAGAAAGATTATGATAGATGCAGGTGGATCCAGGTGGATCAAGCTGGGAGATGAGGGATGATGGTGGATGCAGGATGATCCCACCATGTGTTTTGCTGAAGAGACATGGCAAGAGCAGGAACAGCAGAGGAGCAGTATACCAGCAGGTGAGGTGGAGAAGCAAAAGAGAGAAACAGGGAGTCTCCTTGCTTATACAGGGAGGTCCAGGCAGGAAGTGGGAGGGGGGCTAAAACACTACATCTGGGGGAAGGTCAGACCACCCCCAGGGAGGAGTCAGAACCACCTGGATCATGTTTGGGCTTGCCCCCTTACAATACTGTTCTTCTTCCTGCTACTGAGTTGAACAGCAAGTATTCAATCATTAAGGAGGACTATCACTTTGTATTGATCTCATATCAAAATAAGGGGCTTGGAGCTGGTCTTGCTGTTAGAAACTGTTTTAAAACCATCATCTGGTTATTTGGAATACAGTGGAGGAAAATGATTGTAAGGCACTTGCAGCATGTGTTGAGAGCGCTGTGTGCTCAGCCTGTGCTGATTTTATAGTCACACTCTGTAGAATCAGAGCTGTTTCAGCTTGAAAAGACCTCTAAGGTCATCGAGTTCAACCATCAATCTAACACCAGTGCGGCCATTAAACCATGTCCTGAAGAGCTGTGCGTTTCCTGAACACCTCTAGGGCACCTCCACCACCTCCCTGGGCAGCCTGTTCCAATCCCTGACCACTCTTGCAGCAAAGAAATTTTTCATGATCCTCATCCTAAACCTCCCCTGGCACAGTTTCAGGCTATTTGCTCTTGTTCTATCACCTGATACTAGGGAGAAGAGACCAACCCCCACCTCACCGCAACCTCCTTTATCAGTGAGTTGTAGAGAGCAATGAGGTCTCATCCAGCCTAGACAACCCCAGTTCCTTCAGCTGCTCCTTGTAAGACCTGTGCTCCAGACCCTTCAAAACCAGCTTTGTCACCTTTACTTACACTGCCCTCCAATATTGAAGTCCAGCTTAAAGAAATGGGAGTGAATAACAAAAAGCATGTTGTTTCTAGGGATAGTGGAGTGGAAAGTCTGTTGCTAGCAAGCAGAAGAAAATGCACATCCAGAAGGAAATGAAAGCTTTGGAAACAGCTAATAAATGGCACAATAAAATCCTGGGCAACAGCTTTGCATTGTAATGCATTGTACCGCATCCACACCTGTGGAGTCTTGCTTTCTACTGTGAAAAACTTACACAAGATTGCGTTTTAAGAGAAAAAATAATGAAATGATCTTTGCTCAAGCCATTTTCCTTGCACATATACCACCAGTTGTGTGTTGTGGTGTCCTTGCACCTGTGGAAGCCTGCAATTGATGTCCTTCGCTTATTGCCTGTGAACAGTTACTGTTTGGCAAAAGTTTCTTTTATGACAGTTGATATTTCTAGTATAGAAGAGTTATTGTGCTTTAAAATCCTTGCCCTAATCCACTTTGTGTTAAAACTCTCATGTAGAGAAGACCTAAAAAAATCCATTTTTGCTGTTCTTCTTTTGCATCGATTAGGTCGGTTAGGAGAATGAATTTTCTGTAGGCTCCCATCATATATTTCATCAATCATAGAATGGTTTAGGTTGGAAGTGACCTTTAGAGATCATCTGCTCCAACCCTCCTGCCATGGGCTGGGACACCTCTCAACTAGACTTGCTTGCTCAAGGCCTCATCTAACCTGATCCTAGAACATTCCCAGGGGGGAGGCATCCACAGCCTCTCTGGCTGACCTATTGCATCCTCTCACTACTCTTGTACTGAAGAATTTCTTCCGGAGATCCACTCTAACCCTACTCTCCCTCAGCTTCAAACCATTCCCACTTGTCCTGCCTCTAGGAACTCTTACGAAAAGTCTCTCTCCAGCTTTCCTGATAGGTTCCCTTCAGGAATTGGAAGGCACCTATGAGATCTCCCTAGAGTCTTCTCTTCTCCAGGGTGCTCCAGTGCTTGGATCATCTTTGTGGCTGTCCTCTGGACTCAATCCAACAGTTCCACATCCTTCTTATGCTGTGGACACTAGAGCTGAACAGAGTGCTGTAGGTGGGGTCTCACAATGCAGTGCTTGGTTGTTTTGCGTAGCTGACCCTGAAAGAAATACAACTTTAATGCTGAGTTGAGGACAACTTGGTTGGTTGTTGTGGGTTTGTTTTTTTTTTTTAACACTCTTGAGGAGCACGATGGCTTTGTGAGCTTATCATCCAACTACAAACCAAGTGATATTTATAGCAGAACTAGACTTGAAGGTTGCTGTTTGTGTGGAAGATGTTAATGATGAAACTTGCCTAGCATCAGCAGGACTTTTCACCTACACTAATTATGGGCAGCAAGCCTAAGGCAGGTTTTCACATCAGTGTTTTGTTGAAGGTTAAATAGCTTCCATCCTACTGTGCGAGCACTTAAATCAGCACTGGAAATATTTAAGCTGCTGAAGGTTGGTGTTTCGTGTTTTGTTTTTTTTTTTAACTGTAAAAGGGAGGAATTGCATGGAACTTGCTGTATGAGTTGAGTGAGTACAAAGATAGTCTCAACAGCTTCACTTGAGGTTTGCTTTGTGGGGTAGAGGCTGGTAGAGTTTTCTTGGGGTTGTTTTGCTCTTGAGGTTGTTGTCCAGGGGGCATTGTCTTTCTTTTGTTTGTTTTCCGTTGTTCTTTTCTAGACATTCCTCTTCTCATGGAGAAGGCTCTGGGGAGACCTTTTAGCTGGAAGTGGGATGCTTCAGTTTAGTAATAATGTGATGGAAAGATCAGTGTGACTTAATCAATGAGATGCAACCTGAATCGTCAGTTGTGGCTGTGTGCATGGCTTCAAATAATAAGTCTGAAGAATAACATGCAGAGTGTTCTGCTGCTCAGTATTTGAACAGCCCCAGAATACCTGCCCTGTTTCAAATATCAGGCAATCACATTTTTTAGTATCTGAGCTCTGTGGGGCTCTGTTTTGTTTGTTTGTGTTATTTCTTTTTCTTTCAAGACCTTTTATCTCTTTGTATTACTCAGGATTTCCCAAGATAGCTTCCTCAGAGTAGTGTCAGGGCCATTTCCTCACATTTTAGGGTTTGCTTCAAAATAGGAGCATTAAATAGGTGAGCTGGTTCTTTGGGCAGCCACCCAAAAACTTGCTTTGNCAGAAAGCTTCACCCTTTTCTTCTCAAAGTTTATTGTAGGGAGAAAATAAAGAATGAGCATAGTTATGTTTTCAACTTGTTAAATAGGCTGGAAAATGGGGCAATTGTCTGCTTGGCGCCTAGATGGATTTAATAGCAGTAGAAAACCATTAGCATAATCAGTGGAGTGATGGTGAGGCTGTCAGGAACAAAAGTGCCTAAACATGAGTTTAAAAAAAAACAACAACAAAACAAAAACCAACGAAAAACTAACAAAGCATGTGCAAGAGGTTGAGCTGCCTACAGTTTGTAAACATGTTGTAGCATCCTTCAGCAGAGCCAGATGTTTCTACCCAGGCTGCACTCGCTCAGGAAACAGGCTGCCTGGAGCTGCTGAGCAATGTCAGCCAGACAATGTGGCTTTTCTTCCCCAGTCCTGTGCAGCTAATTGGTGATAAAATACTTGCAGTGAGTGGTGGTACTATCCCCAAGTAAACGATGTTTACAGAAATGCTATCTCTTTTGCTGTTGTTTGGCGAACGGAAAGGAAGGAGTCCTCTTAGGAGAACGGAATTTGTCATCAGATACCCAACCAAGGCTTTGGAAATTGCAGCTGACTGAAGACTGGGCTGTTAGATGTGATAACACACGGGTACAGGACCATATGGCACTTGTCAGTGCACAGATTGTGCTTTCTGAAATGCTGTGCTTGGAACTTGGTGCTCCATTGGTCTAGTATAACAAATAGATGCTGCGTTTTGGAGTCAGGCAAGATTTTTTCTGTGAGTTCTCTGGTGGTGACCAAAACTCTGTCAATGGAGTGTTGTTTACAGCTAGGCAGAGTACACTCAGCTGTCAGAACCTGGCTGTTCTTCATCTGGGGAATGTCATTTGGCTTATTTAAAAGAACACCAGTGTTCTTCCTGAGCTAGAAATGTTGCAGGTTGGCATGTACTTCCCCAGGATGGTCATTCCCCATCTTTTAAAGCTTGGAGAATCAGGACAAGTTTGGAAATGCCTATGTCACACATGGTGTTCACACAGGGCACAATTGGTAAGAGAAAAGGAGTTGAAACTTTTTGCAAATAATTTGAAAGTAACATCTTCGGATCATAGACTGGTTTGAGTTGGAAGGGATCAGCTAGTTGCAAACCCCCCTACCATGGGCAGGGACACCTCCTACTAGAGCAGCTTGCTGCAGGTCCCATTCAGCCTGGGTTTGAACATTTCTGGCTTGGAGCCTCCACAGTTTCTCTGGGCAACCTGTCTCATTGCCTCACCACCCTCCTGGGGAAGATTTCCTCCTAATGTCTGATCTAACTGCAGCTTCTTCCAGTTTGAAGCCATCACCCTTCATCCTCTCATTCCATGCCTTTATCAGAAGTCCCTGTTCAGCTCTCACAGGCTGTCCCCACAGGGGAAATGCTTCAGCTCTCAGACCATCTTTGTGGCATCATCTGGATCTTCTCTAACAGGCCTGTGTCCTCAGTGCATTAGGTGCTCTCAGCAGAGTGGAGCAGAGGGGCAAGGTGAGCAACTGAGTATTGTAGAGCTTTCCTGCAGGCTTTTGCTAGTAGCCACTCGGTCCCTATCAGTGTACTGCTTCAATCCACCAGATGCCAGACGTTCTGGAGTGGCTGTAGCTCATTTCCTAGATGGCAAAGCAGGGCTTTTTTGGACAACAGAATGTGTTTGGTGCAATATAGGAGTTCTTAGCTTTGTTTGTGCAGGCAGGCAAAGCTTGGAGCTACCTTTTCCTGGAGGCAAATGGAAAGATTGCATTTAAGAAAGGAGGATTGAGTAAACTCGGTGCTCAGTTAGGGCTTTGAAAACTGCTGAAAAGAAGAGGATTTTAGTTAAATACATCGTTTTAGTATATAGAGTATATTAAAACAGCATTCATGTTTTGAAGTTAATTCTTTTAGAAGCAGTGCAGTGTTAAGATGGAGGTGATCTTGTACAGTCTTTACTCCTTTGTCAGTTATCCAGTCTGTAGTGAAGTGATCATGGAATGTTTACAGTTCTGTTGTAAACAGAAATAAGCAAGTTCTTACTTAATGAGCATATGTTTGGTAATTTAATTTCCCTTGCTGGAAACCCAGACTTTATCATAGGCCTTTCAAATTCTGCCCTGGGGGAGGAGGGATCTGACCATGGGTTTTCCAGTTGAAGATCAGTGTCCTAATTAATTTCTTCTGAAATAAAAGGAGGATACAGTCAGCTATTGCATTCTGTTTTTACTAACTCATGCCTTTTGTTCTGTTTAAGAAAAAACCAAAATGCCAGCAGTGCTTTGTTTAACCTATTTCTTCTCCAAGAAGCAAATATCAGAATCACTTGCTTTTAATTTTTTTTCCTACTTTTGCTGCTGAACCAAAAATCAATCACTTGGACAAGCAGAATTCTGGCTACGGATCTGCTGTGCAGCTATAAACAATGTCTCTGCAGAAGCTTCTGGCATCCATAAGCTGAAAAGGAGAAATGCTTCCTATTTAGCAAATAGGAGTGAATTATTACTCTCCTCTGATGATTATTCTTCCCCTCACCCCCCCCTTCTGTTCTGACACATTAATTGAAAGGTCCTCAAAACAGTCCACTGTATAAGGAGAGTGTTGTTGTCCATCCGCTGCTGCAGTATTTATTAGGTGATAATACTTTCATAACACTGGAATTAAGCTTCATTCAGATATTTATTGCTTTGTAAGGGAGAGAAATGATAAACAATAGTTGGACAGAAATAGTCTTTTGCGTGATCATGTTTTAAATGGAGTTATTTTAGGAGAGGCACTGGGCTTCATTCTCCTGAAACCGTAGCAATAGCAGTGGCTGCTTTTATTTTCTGGGTCATGCCAGTGTTGTCTGTTTGGTTCATGTGAAAACATCTGCTTGTTACAGTTGCAACCTTATTGTTTTAAGTCTCTGGCCTTTATTTGCTTGCTTTGGAGCCGGATATATCTGGCTGACAATAGCAGGAGAGTGACAGTTCATCCATGGCTCCATCTGTCTCTCCAGTTCTTGTACCCATGTGTGCCTCTTGCCTCGCCTGGCCTGGAAAGTGACAATATAGACATGCAGAAATGTTACTTCCCCTCTGAACTTACCTCCAGTTTGTGAGATAAAGACTCCTTTAGGTAGTTTTTGTCCCCAGAGTTATCGCAACAGGGAGGTTTTCAAGCAAGGTTTCAAGACAGGTGGTGGTGGCCTGCAATGACAGGACAAGGGACAATGGCTTCAAATTAGGGAAGAGCAGATTTAGACTGGATGTTAGGAACAGTTTCTGCACCATGAGAGTAGTGTAACACTGGAGCAGGCTAGCTGGGGAGGTGGCTGGGGAAGTATATCCCTGGAGGTATCAAGGAGAGGCTCAACAGGGCTCTGGGAATTCTGATCTACTTGAGGATGCCCCTACTTATTTGCAGGGGAAATTGGACTGGATGACCTTTGGAAGTCCCTTCCAACTCAGTCCATTCTGTGATTCTGTCTCACTGTGCAGGAGCTTCAGTCTTTGTGGGGATTTGCAGTGCATTTCTTGCATAATGCCAGCACTTACCATAGTCAGACTGGTTTGTGTTGCCATATTTACCTACCCAAACCGTTCTTTTATTTCAGAGTGGTAAGCTCTGTTTTTAGAAGTATGGTTGAGCATTTAAATAGCTTTAAATGTATGAACATGTGTGTTATCCTTAACAAAATTGTTATGAATTGATAAGTATTTGAAGTGGGCTGCAGGAGAGACAAAGACCTGGAGTGACAGGATGAGTAAAATGCTGGGTTTATATGATACCTTAGAGGAAATTCTTCCTTAGGAGGGTGGTGAGGTGCCAGAACAGGTTGCCTAGAGAAGCTGTGGAGTCTTCAGGCCTGGAAGTGTTCAAACCCAGGCTGTATGGAGCCTTGAGCAATCTGCTGTAGTAGGAGGTGTCCCTGCCTGTGGCAGAGGGGGTTGGAACTAGCTGATCTTTAAGATACCTTCCAGCTCAGGCTTCAGAATGCCATAAGCCCATGTTTGAATGTGGGACAATATAGTGAGCTTCCCGTTGTCTTTCTGTAGAAAGGAAAAACAGCTTGGAAGATTGTCACTGTCCTTCTTGCAAAAGTCTAGATCAGTGGGTAGGGTTTTTTTAGTAGAATAATAGTGAAGTAGTCTCAATGGAAACCTTTCACTTGTTTGTCTCTTCCTGTCCAAAGCACTTACTAGACTTTATCTGTGTTAGTAGCAGTAACTGGTTCCATGGGGCAGTGGGTCAGCAGCTGCATTCTGTTAGAATGAACTTCTCCTGGCTCCCACTAGATGCTTTGCCTTTAAAGGTCAGTTTAAATTTCTCACCAGTGCAGCTTCTCACTTCCCAGAGCATGCCAAAAGACTTAGGAACTGGAATGTAGCTTGACATCAGGAATGAAATTTCATTAATTTCTCTTTCACTTCCTTAGTTACTCAAGCAAATCTCATGATACCCAATTTCATAACTAGCAGAGCACATTTTTTCAGGGTAATACAATAATTTTCTTTGCCATTGTAGGAGAAATTAGAATGTGTTGGTCTTCTGGGTAGTTTATGGCAGATTCTCTGCTCTGAGACCCCACCTACAGTGCTGGGGCCAGCTCTGGAGTCCTTGGCACAAGAAGGATGTGGACCTGTTGGAGCAGGGCCAAAGGAGACCACAGCAGTGCTGGGAGGGCTGGAAGCCCTCTGCTGTGAGGCCAGGCTGAGAGAGTTGGGCTTGTTAAGCCTGGAGAAGAGAAGGCTGCAGACAGACCTTACAGCATCCTTTCAGTACTTGAAAGAGGTCAGTAAGAAAGCTGAGGAAAGACTTTTTAGCAAGGCCTGTTGTGACAAAACAAGGGATGCTGTTTTTAAACTGAAAGAGGGACATTTAGACTAGAGAGAAGGAAGAATTTTTTACACTGAGGGTGGTGAGACACTGGCCCAGGTCACCCAGAGAGGTCATAGATGCCACATCCTTTGAATCATTGCAGGTCAGGTTGTTTGGGGCTCTAAGTAACCTGCTCAAGTTGCAGGTGTCCCTGCTGACTGCAGGGCTGTTGGACTAGATGAGCTTTAAAGAGCAGTCTGTGGTGCTGTGATTCCGAGGACTGTGTTTGTGCAATGTTTCTGTGTATTGCAGGAGAAATGAGGCTGTGCTGGGCATTGAAAATTCTGCATAGTTAAATTCCCATTCATAATGTATAGTGTGCACATCTGTGATGCTAAACACAGCCTCAGAAGATTGGCCAATTAATGGAGTCAATCACTGTCCTTGGAAGTGGGAATGGCAACAAAGAATTTGCCCTTCAGAAGGCCAGAGGGAGGCCTGAAGTTTCAGCAGATTGGGAGCTCTCAGCAGGAAGCTGTTCTGTCTTCAAATCAGAGCCATTTGTACCATAATGTGTTTTCGAGGAGGGTCATATGTTGCTTCTCTGTTGGAATATGAGTTGTGTTGTGCCCCAGCAGAATGACAGATCTCGTGACCAGCCACAGCCTCTCCTCGCTATTTCCATAGAATCACCAAATGGTCTGGGTTGGAAGTGACCTGCAGAGCTCGTCCAGTCCAACCCCCTCTGCAGTCACCAGGGACATCCTCAACTAGACCAGGTTGCCCAGAGCCCTGTCAAGCCTCACCTTGAATATCTCCAGGGATGAGGCCTCAACAACCTCACTGGGCAACCTGTTCCAGTGTTCTGCTACCCTCACTGTAAAGAACTTCTTCCTAACATTCCAGGGAAGTGTCTCACCACCCTTATGGTGAAAAGCTTCTTCCTAACGTGCAATCTGAGTCTGCCTGCTTCTAGTTTTGCTCCACTCCCCCCAGTCCTTTCACTACCTGACATCCTAAAATTTCCCTGCCCAGCTTCCTTGTAGCTCCCTTCAGATACTGGAAGGCCACAATAAGGTCTCCTCGGAGCCTTCTCTCCAAACTGAACAACCCCTACTCTCTCTGTCTGTCTCCATAGGAGAGGGGCCTTGGCCTTCTGATCATACTCTGGACACACTCCAGCATGTCTAAATCCTTCTTGTAACAGAGACTCCAGAACTGGACACAGTACTCCAGGTGGGGTTTCACCAGAGAGAAGTAGAGGGGGAGAATCACTTGTCTTGACCTGCTGGCAAACCTTCTCTTGATGCAGCCCAGGATACAGTTGGCTCTCCAGGCTATGAGCGCGCACTGCTGGCTCATGTTGAGCTTCTCATGCACTAGTACCTGCAAGTCCTTCACTTCAGGTCTGCTCTCTGGCCAGTCACTGCCCAGCCTGTATTTGTGCTTGGGATTTTAACGGTGTTAATCCTGAGAAGAATTGGGACCTCTGTAGTAGCAAACATATGTGATATACCGAAGGATGTCATGGCATCCTGGGCAGCCAGCAGCTCAGCTGTGGATAACCTCATGTCCCAGCAGCTGCAGGAGGCACCCACATGCTCTAATCTTCCTGCCTGTTGGTGTTTATTGTGATTATTTTTTTTTTTTTTTCTGGTGTGCATAATTCTTCACATGAGGTGTGCATGTGTGAAGGAGCTGCATTCATTCACAATCCCTGTGACAATTGCTCTGTGCCCTGCTGCAGAACAGGAAAATCAGTTCTGCCATTTGTGATAAGCAGCATAACAGATCCTTTTACAGACTTAGCTCTCTGCCTTCTCTGCGGTCTGACTTTTAATTTTCTGTCTACCTGCCCCTCTGTGGTTCTTCGTGGGTGTGGGTAATAAAGTGCAGGCTGGAAATGAGTGTAGAATTTATTGTTGGGATTAAGTTCCACTATTTAATTAACTGTTCAGCATGAGTCGGTGTCCTGATGCTTCAGGTGTTTGTGTGGCTGTAGGGAAACCAGGCTAGTGTCATTTGTGAAGCTCCTGACATTATTTTAATTTCAAGAAATTGCCTTGGAATTAATTGTATTAATGTAATGAGAAGTTACAAATATTTACTACACGTCTTCAATAATTGGGGGAAAGAGGAGGGGGTTTTATTTGGGTTTCTTTTGCATCTTGCTGAAACAGCAAGAAATAATTTGAAGACACTTTGTTTCAGATGAGAAGGTATTCCTAAAACAGGGAAGCAAAGGTCTGTGCCATCAGCTTTAACTGAAATGCATCTCACTGTGTTTTGATATTTGCTCTTTTAGAGCTTTATTCCCAACAGTAAGAGAAAGATGTGGGTAGTGGTGAAAGGGGGATGTAGAGAGGGGTTGTAAGGCTGTCCTGTGTTAGTGCATTCTTGGGATATTAGCACAATTTCTCTGTAGTGGTTTAGCCCATGATGCTTAAGAGGTTAGGTGTCTAAGTCTTTTATAAGGCATAATAATCATAAAATGGTCTGGGTTGGAAGGGACCTCCAAAAGTCCTAATCCAACCCCCTCTACAGTAAGCAGGGGCAGGTTGTCCAGAGCCCTATCAACCTTCACCTTGAAACCAGGTCATTCTGAAGCAAAATGTGAAAAGAAAATTGGAATAGCACAAGGAATTGTATAGGGAATTAAGATGGAGGTTGGGAGGAGGGGAGAAAGGAGTTGATGACTTCTCTAAGAGCTGCAGTGTTGTTTCTTAATGTCTGCTACATGTTCACTGGTGGCTGTTTTCAGTCTGTAGGGTTTAGTTTTGTCACTATTGAATCTGTGGTGGTTTAAATCAGTGGCAGATGATTTACTGGTGCAGTGTTGGACAAATAGAAGAAATAAACACAAGGCAATGTGGAGGTTGTTCAGGTTATGCTGAATTTGAGATACAGGTAGGAATTTAGACTGTCCAGTTGTGGTGCCTCAGTACTAGAAGGACGCTGAGCTGTTGGAGCATGTGCAGAGGTCATGAAGATGATTAAAGTGCTGGAGCACCTCTCCTATGGGGAAAGGTTGTGAAAGTAGAGGCTGCTTGGCCTGGAGAATGCTCCAGGAAGACCTTAGAACAGCCTTTCAGTACATTAAGGGGCCTACAAGAGAGCCAGAAAAGGACTTTTTACAAGGGCTTGTAGTGGTAAGATAAGGGGCAGTGTCTTTGAGCTGGAAGAGAGGAGATTGAAACTGGAGATGAGGAAGAAATTCTTCAGTGAGGGTGGTGAGACACTGGAACAAGTTGCCCAGGGAAGCTGAGGATGTCCTTTTCCTGGAGATATTCAAGACCAGGCTGGATGTGGCCTTGAACAACCTGGTCTAGTTGAAGATGTTCCTATCCATAGCAGGTGGGGCTGGAACCAACTGATCTTTTAAGGTCCCTTCTATGCCAAACCATTGTATGAGTCATATGGTTTCCTTGCTTTATAGATTGCCAGGCTGCAGAGAGTTATGAGCTGACAGCTGACTGCATTTAAGAACCATCACTCATTTCCTGCAGCCATTTTCTCCTCTCCACACAGTGCACGCATCAGTTGAATGCCAAACTCCTTTCTTAACTCAGTTTACAACCTTGCAGGGAAACTTCAAAGTATCATCCT
The DNA here is from genome assembly GCA_013396835.1 of Psilopogon haemacephalus. NCBI lineage: Eukaryota > Metazoa > Chordata > Aves > Piciformes > Megalaimidae > Psilopogon > Psilopogon haemacephalus. The sequence continues at coordinate 743,684 of VWZI01006484.1, forward strand.
GCTTTTAACAAGAAGTGCCCGAGTGGCCAGGGGCTATAGGCTGAGCTTCAAATGAACATTAGTCACTGTTTGCATGATGGCTCAGTGCATTTTCTTCATGAGAAGATGCTTCAGAGGGAGCAGTGGATGGGCTGTGCCTCCCTGAGGAGCTGCTGGTGTGGCAGTTGCTGCCTCACACAAGGCCTGGCTGGGCTCTCTCCTAGGCGTGGGTCAGAGGTTCCTGCCTCCCAGAAATGTTCCCCAGTCGTTTGCTGGTGTTTATTCTCTGAGGCCAGGTCCGCTCTTCTGCTGAGGATGTCACTTTTTAATGATTCCTTTCCACCGTGCACCCTGAGGGGACAGCAATGTTCTCTAAACCTCTATGTATTTAGTCAGGTGCTAGTGTCATGTCCTTTCCCAGCTCTCAGTTCTAGGCTGTCTACAGGTGTTACATCAGTTTTGGGAACCAATATATCATCCTGGACACCAGTATAGAACCCCAACTTTGTGACACTGGTGCAGACCCTTCTGATGCTAAAGAGTTTATGATTATCACACACCATACCACCTCCCTGGGAAGCCTTCATAGGGCTTACTGCAGTTGAATCTAATCAGATGAGTGATCAGCTTTTAAATTAGAATGTTAGAGGGGTATAGATGTGAGTGTGTGAAGAACATGGTGTTTCTATTTGATTTTCTGTGGGTTTATTTCTCTTGAGTGTCCTCACTGTCAGCTCCTGATGCTCTGCACTGGGAGTTGTTGATCTGGAATCGCTGTTTTGCTGAGTTTATGGTGGTCCATATTATGCAAGTGGTTTATTATTGCTTATTATTTGCACTGGCATCCAAAGATGGAGCATTTATTTTGGACATTTCTTATGCAACACAGTTAACAATTTTTTTAATAGTAGGTTTTGTTCCTCAAAGCTTTGAAAATTGTCAGATAGAGAGTAACCCCTGACAGTGCTCAGATAGCATTTCTGATACTTAATTCCAAGCCAGCTGCTGTGCAGGCTGGTGTGGCTAATTGGTTTCTTTGGGATTGTCTTGCCTGCACAGACATTCCTGACCCAAATTCCACCTTCAAGAGAGCAAAGAAACCCAATTCAAGCAGGCTTTAACCTAAGCTGGTTGGCCTGTCTGGGAGTATGGAATAAAGCCTAAGTTAGCACAGCTCCTGCCATACAGAAACCATGTAGCGGTGATAGCATTCTGTGGTGTGACAGCTGTCCCCTGGCTTAGTCTGACTGGAGAGAAGCTTCAATCTGCTCAGACACTTTCCCATATCATCTGGAGCTGAGAGAGCTTCAAGTGATCCATATTTGTTAAGTACATGGAAAACCTCACAAAAAAGCAGTACCTAAAAATGAATCTACTGCTGTTCATCAGTAAATAGGAGTAATCCTGAGAGTAGCAACTGCAGTGGAAGCAGAGTGTAGCTATAAGCCTGAAAAAGTCACAGAATCATGGAATGGTTTGAATTGAAAGGGACCTTAAAGAACATGGAGTTCCAATCCCCCTGCCATGAACAGGGACACCTCCTGCAAGACCAGCTTGCTCCAGACTTCATCCTGCCTGGCTTTGAATGCTTCTAGGAGCTTCCACAGCTTCTCTAGGCAATCTGTTTCAGCATCTCACTACCCTCTCGGAGAAGAATTTCTTCCTAATGTCCAATCTAAATCCACCTTCCTCCAGTTTCATGCCATGACTCCTTGTCCTGTCACTGCGTGCCTTTTTACAAAGTCTCTCTTCAGCTCTCCTGTAGCCCCCTTCAAATCCTGTAAGACTGCTGTCTAAAAAGTCGTGTTTCACCAGTGTGGGTTACTGTTCAGAGAAATAAGGAGGGATGTGGGGCTGGTGGTTGGCTCATCACAGACAGATTTTCTTGGTGTTATGAAAGAGTAATAAAAACCAATAGCAGTTTTGACAGGGAACGATGTGCCTAGTCTGTTGTTTAACACTGGCAGCTTAGTGGTCTGAAATCATAATAATGTGTTATGATATTGTAATAAGCAAATTCACATCAACATTATTTGTTATTATGGCATTAATATTGTAATAATAAATAATATTGATGTGAATTTGCATGTGGCTTTAATAATATTGTAATAATATTATGTGAAATTGCTTGTGGCATTAATAATATTGTAATAATAAATATTATTGATGTGAAATTGCTTGTGGCTTTAATAATATTGTAGTAATAATTAATGATATTGATGTGAAATTGCTTGTGGCATGCATGCTGCAGTCTGACAATACGAAGCCTTTGTTGGCTTTTGAGTGGGAAGGATAATTCATCCAGGAAGATGAAGAACACCCTGTGAGTGCTCTTCAGGCTGCCTCACAGAGAACCTTTTCTCTGTGGCAGTGAGGTGTAGACCCAGAGAGCTGTGTTGGTATGGCAGTGTGATGTAACTCGGATGGTATGCTGAATCCTGCTGGTGAGTCTGTCAGGTGAACTTTGATCTGAGGATCATTTGTTGTGCAGATTTCTTACCGAGGCTGCAGTCTTGCCAGTGCTTATTCCCATGAACAATGTTGTGAAATTCAAGTTGATGTGATGTATGTGGAGATGGAGCTCTCATTTTGCCTGGCTTTCTTACGTTCAATCGTGACAGAGTCAAATGTGGCCCAATTTAAATGTGAAGGGTCTGTGAAAGGACATAGGAGGGCTACAAGGATGCTGAAGGGACTGGAGCACTGACTTATGAGGAGAGCCTGAGAGATCTGGGGTTGGTTAGTCTAGAGAGAAGACTGAGAGGGAATCTCATCAATGTCTAAAAATATCTGAAGGCTGGGGGTCAGGAAGGAAAGGACAGGGACAGCCTTTGCTCACTTGTGCCCCGGGATAGAACAAGAGGCAATGGATGGGAACTGCAGCACAGGAAGTTCTACCTCGACACGAGGAAGAACTTCTTTACTGTAAGAGTGCCAGGGCACTGGAACAGGCTTTCCAGAGAGTTTGTGGAGTCTCCTTCTCTGAAGACTTTCCAGCCCTGTCTGGATGTGTTCCTGTGTGACCTGCGTGAGATTCTATTACCCTGCTCTGGCAGGGAGGTTGGACTGGAAGATCTCCAGAGGTCCCTTCCAACCCCTAACACTCTGTGATTCTGTGACATCTTTCTGGGACCCAAGTTAGACTATATTTTTTCTAGTTATAGCCAGCAACCAGAATGTGCTCCCTGAGCTGTATAAAGGTTCACAAGAAGGATCCCAGAGCCTTAGAAGAGGAGAAATTCCCCCAGCTTCTCCAGGGCTGTCCACTGCAATCTTGTAGTTGATGCAATTGCAGGCTTGCGAGTCAGGGCTTACAGGCAGGAGTTAGCTGCCTGCACTCAGCTGTGTGACTGCCTGACTTTGCAGTGGGTAAATGCTTTCTGCCCTTGCTTGTGAGGAGACCAAATCTCCTTGTGGTCCCTGGAAGAATCTAAATTCTACCAGTACTTTATCTGGGGATTTCTACTACTCTGCAGCCTTTCATTCTGCTTTGATCAGAGAAAGAGGAATAGTATGGTCCTGTGTGTGTTTGTGATGACTGAGTTAATGTTTTTGTCATCATCCAACCAATGTTTAGAGCAGGCTTTCCGTCCTTAGGACACAAAACTGACACAATTTCTGTCCCACATCATCCAAAACTGAAGAGAGTGGTCGTTGGCAGAATGAGCACAGGCTGGAGCAAGGAAGAAGGTAGATAGAGCTGCAAGAAACACAATAGCACCAGGCTTCTGCTAATAAAGGTTCTCCACTGGCTGTCTGCCTGGGACTTCTTAAACACATTGTCAGTAAATGAACAAGTCAGACGGGTTCTGCCTGAAAAGAATACACAGATGAAGAATCCTTTCATTTTTAATTACTCCAGTGGATGAAAGCAAGGTGTGGTCTTTGGCCCAGTGCAGGGAGTCAGGAGCTGGCTAGTTCTGTGCCTGTAGGGAAGTCTCCTCCTCCTGCCTTGATTTCTCCAGCTGCCGTGTAGGCACGATACTCGCCTCAGGAGGATGCTGGGTGTATCCCTGTTTGCAGGGTACCTTACAGACAGAAATTCTGTGCACTTGGGATTTCTGATCTCTTCTCTGTATGAGATGTTAGGAAATTAACCTTTTAAATAAACATCTAAAAATCAAAATACTGGGTTTGGTTTAATTTAGTTGCACTACTTCTCTGTAGAAAGCAGTTGGAGAATGCCCTCCTCGGTTGTCTAGAACGAATATTTTCACCTGGTAATTTCTTCAGCTTTGTGTTATGGCTGTTTGAGTATCTGTGATTTACTGTAGGTGGTGCTGCTCTAGCAAGAGGGTTGGACTGGTGATCTTCAGAGGTCCCTTCCAATCCCTGCTGTTCTGTGATTCTCTGACTTCAGAGAAAGCTCAAGATAACAAATTTGTTCTGAGACAGAGGTTAAAGCATAGAATCACAGGTTGAAAGGTCATCTTGTCTGACCTCCCTGCAGTGAGCAGGGACATCAGGTCACTCTGGGCCCCATCAAGCTTGACCTTGAATGTCTCCAGGGATGGGACCTCCACCACCTCTCTGGGCAACCTGTTCAGTATTTCACCACCTTCACTATGAGAAACTTCCTCTTTATATGCAGCCTAAGTCAACCCTGCCCTAATTTAAAACAATTTCCACTCTTTCAGTGAAATACCCAAGAAGAAATTGTATCTTTTACAGTATCATCCATCTACACCATTTAAAGTATTTTAGCACTTGAAGATTGGCCTTCAGAGTTGTTCAACTGAAACATTTTCTCTGCTTTCTAGTTTTGACCTTTTGGACTCACTTTGAGGCTTAATTGACATATTTTTTTTGTTTATCTGTTAGAATTAAAAGCTTAAATAATAAAAATAAATGATGTGCAATTTCTTAAGATGCCCTGGGGGAAAACGGGGCTCAAAGAGAAACATTGGTGTTGCAAAACTTTGCAGTACTGTGGAGTTGCAACATCGATGGGGAGGAGAAAGGGGCAAGGTCGCTGCTAGGTTCTAGCTTTGCAGTAGTGGAATCTCCTTATTTCACTTTCTCTACATGGGATGTTGCCAAATTTGGAAATAGGAAATTTCAGTCCTGTTCCAGGCACTTGAGGGTTTTGTTCTCCTGACCCCAGCCCTGGCATGCCTCTGCTGTACTCGATTTTTCTGAAGACACATATATATGACACTTGGAAGGCTTTTACACTTCCAGTGCCATGTTATTTATCCATGTCTGTGGTGATTTGCATTTCGTGGCACTGCAGGTGTGGGCAGGAGGGTGTGATAGGGCTGCAGAGGCACTGGGTTTAGCTGCTGTCTCCAGCTCCTCTCGCCCTGCCCGGGAGCTGCTGAGGGGAGCACTCGCTGTCAAGTTGGGTTGGCAGAGCAGAACGTGGGCCAAAGAGGACGTGTTGAGAGCTGAAGCTGGGACAGCTTGCACACAGTTTGTGTGTGGAGATATCTCCTTTGGATCACTTTTTTTTCTCTACCTACAGTTTCAGCACTAAAGATGTTTAAATCCACAACCGGAATAACTATCAAAGGAAGGGATTAGAGAGACAGAGCACTGGGAAACACCAGCTGCTTACTGGTGGTGTTGCACTTCTCTGAGCTGCAAGTAATGGCCCTTGAAAGGCTGGTGACAGGACAAGGGGCTGAGGCAGGGCAGGTTTAGACTGGATCTTAGGAAGAAGTTCTTCAGTATGAAGGTGATGAGACTGGAATAGGTTGTCCAGAAAGGCTGTGGATGCCCCCTCCCTAGATGTGTTCAGGGCCAGGTTGGATGAGGCCTTGAGCAACCATGCCTAGTTGAGAGGTGTCCCTGCCCATGGCAGGAGCAGATGACCTCTAAAGTCCCTTCCAACCTAAGCCATTCTATGATTCTTGTGCATTGTAGCTATAATACATACAGAGGCATCACAGGGGTTTATTGCTTGGTGTGACAAGTACCTTCTGAGTTCCATGAGATGCAGTGAATTGTTTCACTGATCCTCTTCCACTTAGCAGAATTAATTTTGCATCCTCTTACACACAAACAAATTAATTTCGGTGGCAATGTTTGCTTTGTTTTTTTTTGATACAGGACCTTAACATTATTTCATGGGGGGGTTTGATTGATGTATATGTGGATCAAAAACTAGAAAATAGTAATGATTTGGTTTGTTTTTTTTTTCTTCATGTTTCAACACTATTCCACTGAGTAGCATTATTGAGAAGTGTATTTTAAAATACAGTTGGGAACATAGAATCATTCAGTAGAGTATCTGCTTAAATAAACAGTTTGATTAATAAAATGAAGCATCTCCAAACCGGGGCAAACAGCTCAGCAACTCTGTTCACCTAAGCTATGTATCACTGAGGTTTTATTTATCTGTGTGATTGTGTTTAATTAAGCCAACAGCACACATGGGGAAATGTGTTTCCCAGCAGTTCTGTTTTAATAAAGTGAAGCACTGGTGATTTAGAGAAAATGAAGCCAGGTTTTTAGCAATCAGTGTAGATACACAAGGGTACATATAAATGGGCAAATACTTAGCCAGAATAGGGAGCAATGATCATCTTCATGTTTGGGGCTTTTTTTTTTAGTGACTAGATGCTGTGTAAATTCCTAATTTCAATTAATTATCTATTCAATAGACTTCAAGAGCCAGAGAGGTGAGTTATTCTCTTTTTCTTTCTTGTGATGAAGGTCTAGAGGTAGACACTGTGGCATTTTTTTAACCTCCTTGGTTTTTGTGAAGCTGTTTCTCTGTAGCATCATTCCGAATGAGTTCCCTATTTCCAGCAGTAATGAAAGAAAGAAAGAATGCAAGGAATAATAGGGTGGAAAAAAGGATTATTTTATCCATATTAAAACATCCCATTAATTCTAGTGACCTATTCTGGAGGAGACACCTGAAGTCTGACCTTTGTGTACTTTCCACTGCCTGCCTAAAATTCTGTTGAAGTTCAGAAGAAATGGGGAGGTGTTGGCATTGAGTGTTTCAGCCCATGCTGAACATGCTGCTGCACAAGGCAGGCAGAGCTGCCTGGGCTGGGGTGTGCAGAGAAGGATGAGAAAGGTGGTCAGCTTCAATCCTGGCCCAGACATGGCCATGCTGGAGAAGGAGCTGCCTGCCCTGGGTATCTCCAACCTGAGCAATTCTAGTGTGAGACCTGAGGTAGTGAGAGAAGAGAGCAGGGTGAGGAGTCTGAGCAGAGAGCATGCTTCAGACGGCAGGAAGGGATGCTGGCAGGAGAATGTGGGAATTGGGACTGGTTGGGCAAGAGTTTGGGGCAAGTAGGTACTTGTAAAAGGGTACTGGAGATGAAGATGGGCATCTGAGGCTCAGGTAACAGGACCAGCTGTGGGAGGGGAGTACAGCAGGTGTCACAGAGGGTGATGGGCTGAAGATGGTGATTAAATTCAGCTTCTAGGTTATAAATGCATGGTTTAGAGCACTCTGTATCACAGGCCGTTTTTAATAGGAGGCCTTAGTCTTGCTCACAGTGCCTTCTTGGAGAAACTATTTGATGTTTGGGTGGCTTTTCTGCATTGCTTAGTGTGGAGCCTCAACTATATTTCCTGCCCATTATTCAAACAAAGCTCAGTGGGTAGGATTATTCCATTCCTTTGCAAGTTTTTGTGTGGTACTTATCACTGCACTGCCACAAAGCTTCATAAATGTTTAATTAGTCTTTACAACACTTTTGATATGACTTGTTTCAATCGTTATTCAGGACCAGAGCCAGTAAATCTTTCTTTACACAAAATGAGGTGAGGTCCTGTGGGAATACAGCCTGCCAGGTAATCACATTGTGCACTACAGCTGTGTAAGGGTAATCCCCAAAAAATCCTTCTGGCACTCTTAACTTGCATGTATTGGGTCAGTGGGATACCCTATAAACATTTTTGTATGTTAAAAATCATATGCAATATATTTATTGAGGAAGCAGCTTCCTAAGACATGTAATGGAAAGATAAGAACATCTCACAGATTGCATCAGGTTGGAAGGGACCCTTAAAGGTCATCTTGTCAAACTCCTCTGCAACACCTCCAAGTAGACCAGGCTGCCTCGGTCCACATCTCCAGCTCTGGAGTTTTGACTTCCAACATTTTGTAACCTTTTTGCTACTACTTTTTCTAAAACAAAACCAAAGCAAACCAGCACAGCTAAGAAATGTGGCACAAAACACACTTCCTTCTGGTCTTTACATGCAGTTCAGCCAGGGCTGCTCAGTTGTGCTGCTAGACTGATCACCAAGACTGGCATGAACTCTGTTATGCTGAATGTTAAGGCTGTTAACTGAGAGCCTTTGGTTTTGAGGATGCAGTATTGTACTTTCATGCATGGTGAAGTGCTTGTTGGTGCATGTCTTGTCTGTTTGTCTATTCATTTATCATTGTTTCAACAAATCAGCAGTTCAGACCAATGATAGGACTCCTTGGTTAATTATCCTGACCCAGCCTGAGCAATCATTTTCATATGGCACTTCAATTTCTCTAAGTTCTGGAAACAGCAAGCGCAGAATTTTCTGGCAGTAGTATGACTTTATGTAATTAGACTTTTGCCCTACCGTTTTCCTCCCCCAAATGTACTAGGGAATGACTGAAAATGTGCTGGAAACCACAGTAACCTTGCCTAACTGGGGTCTTGCTCCTGCCTCGTAAGAATCACTTCAAGAAAAGACTCCCCATTCCTCTTCTGAAAGGAAGATGTTGAGATGCTGGAGCAGCTCCAGAGAATAGTCTAGAGAAACAGCCTTGTGACAAGCAGCTGAGGGAACTGGGGTTGTTCAGCCTGGAGAAAAGGAGGCTGAGGGAAGACCTTGGGTACAACTCCCCAAAAGGAGGTGGGAGTCAGGTAGTGGTTGATCTTTTCTCCTGAGTGACAAGTGATAGGGCAAGAGGAAACAGCCTCAAGTTGCAGCAGGGAAGGTTTAAGTTGGATATTATGAATAATTTCCTCCCCAGAAAGGTTGTCAAGCCCTGGATCAGGCTGCCCAGGGCAATGTTGGAGTCGCCATCCGTGGAAAGATTTCAAAACCATGAGGGATATGGTTTAGTGGTGACCTGACAGTGCTTGGACTCAGTGATCTGAAAGGTCTTTTCCAACCAAAACAATTCTATGATTCTGTGAGTCTGGATGTAAAAATCACTTCTAATGGTTTTCTTATTTATAGCTAAGTAAATGACATTCTTGAGTAGGTTGGAGAATTATAGTACTGGCAGTCTTAAAACAAGAGTTGATAAAGAATCTGTGTTTTCTTTTTCTAAGAATTGTAGGCAACAGTAAGGTTCTGGTTTCGTTTAGTGGATTGGTCTGCAGATCATGTTCTTCCCCGTGCTTGCTGTATTGAATGAAGCTATAGCACCAGGATGTCTGCCCTGAAATAAGGGCTAGAAAGAGCTTAGCCTTACTGTAACGCTTAAGTAGTTTTCTACTGCCTTATTTCTGCTGAGATTGGACTGGTTTAGTTTCTAACCATCCTCCAAAATGGAATTTGGTGCAATTAAGTGTGAGCCATAACTTTACATTGTGGGAGGAAGGCAAAACTGAAGAGTGAAGTACAATGTCTTCTCTGTCCTGCCAAGTCCTAGGTCTGTGAAAAGGCAGAGTGCAGGAAATGCTGTGCAGTGGGGATCTGGACAGTTTAATTCCAGTTCCACACTAGCGTATGGTCATTACTTAAGTCTTAATTAATACATTTGCGGTCTTAGTTAGATTTTGCTAATGAGATTTGCAGTATAGCACTATAAGTGATATTAGGATTCTCATTTAGGGTTTGTGTGATGGAATTAAAGGTGGAGGAGGGGAGGGAACCAAAGAACCCAAACCATTTGCTTTGTTAGGAAAATTAATCTTTCCACAAAGAGATGCTAACTGCAAATGCTGTAGAATAGTTTGGGTTGGAAGGGACCTTAAAGATCCTCTACTTCCATCCTCTCTACCATGGGCAGGGACACCTCCTTCTAGACCGTGTTGCTCAAGACCCGTCGAGCCTGACCTTGAACAATTCCAGGACTGGAGCTTCCACAGCTTTTCTGGGAACCTGTTCCAGTGCCTCATCACCCTCATGGGGAAGTATTTCTTCCAGATGTCTAATCCAAATCCAGATTCTTCCATTTTGAAGTAATCACTCCTCATCATGTAACCCAGTGCCTTTGTCAGGAGTCCCTCTCTAGCTGTCCTGTGGCCCCCTTCAAGTCCTGGAAGGCTGCTCTAATGTCTCCTTGGAGCCTTCTCCAGGCTGCACAACCCCAGCTCTCTCAGGCTTCACAGCAGACGTGCTCCACCTCTCTGATCATCTTCATGTGGCCTTCTCTGGACCTGTTGTAACAGTTTTGGTGCCTTCAGAGTTGGACATTGTGCTCCAGGTGGGGTCTCAGCAGGGTGGAGCAGAGGGGATCTTTGTTATGTTACGTTTGTTTTGGGGTTTTTTTGAGAAGGTGATTTTCCTTAAGTTCCTGACTACAGGCCTGAGACAGATGGATATTCACCTTGTATAAATACCATTAGCAGTAACACAATATTTTCATTTGAGATGGATACTGTTGTCTCTGTGCAGTCTGTTCATTGCTTTATGGAAAATAAGGAGGCCACTGGGACCAGTCCAAAGCACCACAGCCTTCCAGCATGCTCTGTGCCTATATAGTCTTCTGATTTACAAGCCACATGTGGAAAATATACAGGCAACACCCGCCCTGAACCACACAATTATTTCATTGTAAGGCATGCTGATGACCCTTGCATGTGTAAGGTACCCCATGATGTTAATAAATTTCATGTTTGGGTCTGTGAAAGCAAATGTTTATGTCAGCAGTGACTCATCTTTCTTATGTGTTATGTGCACAAAAGGAATGATAGCAGGCAGGTATTGCAGACTTCTCCAGCCAGGTGACACTTGGTGTTATATAAAGGGAGCTTTGTAATATGTCCACCTGAAGAGTTACCAGCCCAGGCTGCTGTCTGCGTTACGTCCACTGAGAGATTTCATAGAACTGTTTTGGTTGAAAAGGCCCTTTAAGACCGTTGAGTCCAAACCAAGCTAACACCACCACAGCCACTAAACCCTGTGCCAAAGTGCCATGTCCACACGTTTCTTATTTCCCCTGCCCTCAGAGTGCATGGCCATGCAGATCTTTGATAACCATGGGTTGTGCCAGTGTATCAGAGGGCTGGGGCACTGCCTCTATGGGCACAGGCTGAGGCAGCTGGGGATGTTCATCCTGCAGAAGAGAAGGCTCCAGTGAGACCTCATAGCAGCCTTCCAGTACCTGAGGGAGGCTATAAGAAAGCTAGGGAGGGACTTTTTACAAGGGCTTGTAATGACAGGATGAGAGGGGATGGATTGAAGCTTGAGGAGGGTATAGACTGGAGATTAGGAAGATTTTTTTTTTACAGTGAGGGTGGTGAGACACTGGAACATTTTGCCCAGAGAGGTTGTGGATGCCCCCTGCCTGGAGGTGTTCATGCTGGACAGGGCCTTGAGCAACCTGGTGTGCTGCAAAATGTTCCTGCCTGTGGCAGGGTGATTGGAACTAAATGATCTTTAATGTCCCTTCTGATCCGAACCATTTTATCATCTGTGATATCTGTGCCTGTATCTAGATGCTTATTAAAGGGTCGGGGTAAGAGGATTGGACCAGCCTCTTTTCAGGACAAGGGGCAGTAAAAGCAAAAGGAGACACCTCCAAGTAGCTGAGGTTTTGTGACTACTACAGTTTTGGGACAACTGACTGGGTGTTTAGGTTTGGAATATTTTTCAGTGTGGCAAAACAATCTATTAAGGTAAAATAATACTTCTTATTTAGTGAAGAACAAGACCCTCAATTGGAAAAATATTAGTTTTAGAACTGGAATGAAATTTAATTTAATGAAGTAGTAGGTTGCAAGTTAAGTAGTTTGGCTCAGTAATAGGCACTTATTAACATCTTCATCCTCATGTTTAGGATAAGTAATTACTTTTAATGTTTAAAAGCCAAGAATTAATTTGTTTTGCAGCAGAAGTTCTAATTGATTTTACTGCATGGTTCTTAGTCAGATAGCATTGGGCTTCATGGTTTTATCTCATTTGTAAGGTTGTTGCCCGTCTTGCCTGTAATATTGAGTCTTTGTGCAAGCAAGGTCAGCTCCTCACAATTAAATAATTTACATACATTGACATCTAAGTTAGGGCTCATGAGTATATCCTCTGTCTCGCCAAGGTAGCTATAAAAGGGAAATCTTGACAAAGACTTCAGCAACCTTAGAGCTCTTTGTTTTATTCCTAAACCCTGTAATTAGTGGTTTCTTGAAACTGGATTTGCTTCTTCCCAAAGCTGAGGGAGATGCACAGTAATTTTGAAATACAGCCTCTAAACATGGTCTGGCTCCTAACTTCACTAAGTAAAAAGTTTTAGATGTCTGAGCATCAAGCTGCCATAGAATTGGCTTTGTTTCTGTAATGCTCTCTCTTTTTTTAGTTACTTTTTTTTGTTCTTTCCCTTCTCATGTCTCAGATTGGAAAAACATGAAGTGTTTTCTTTGCCCTGTTAACACACTCTTAGGGCATGGCAAAGTTAACACTTCGTTGGCTTGCGTCTGGAGGCTCTGATGGTGTCTGAGGCTCTTTGTAGTTGAAGATAAATTATGTTTGTGATTATCATCAACCCTTCTGAAATTTAAATTGGTAAGCAAGTAACAGGAAAGATTATCAAGACTGTAATTAGCAATGAACAATTTTTCAGTCTAGATAAACCAGATTTATCTGTCATGTATTCTAGCTGCGTTTTTGAAGTGTTCTTCAGCCCAGCTTAAGAGAATATGAAAAGTACCAACAAGTTGTGAATTGCAAGGAGCTACTGAGAAATGACAAATATCCTTGGTAAGCCTGACTCCCTAGCCTGCTCTTCAGTCTGAGTAGCAGTCCAAGAGTGAGGGCGAGATAAATCAGGTGCTGTTGAACTCTTCTCAAAAACAAATGTGTTGCACCTTGTAGAACTGGAAAGCGCCGGCCTGGTTCATTGCCAGCACTACCCTGCAGCCTTTGCTGGTTGTGAAATAGCTGGTTTAGAAGGATCAGTGGAACATGTGCTCTGTGTGCCCCTGCTCACCACTCATTAAGATACTTTAGAAAACCACTTTCAGCTTTAAAACAACCAGGAGTTTCAGCTCCTGTGCCACTGTGAGAGACCAGAAAGCCAGCAAAGGCATAGCTGAGTCCTGGGTCAACATGATCCCACTGATGGAAGCAAAGCAGGCTGCTTCCTAAATTGCCAACTGCTCCTTTCTGGAGACAAGAAGGACATGTTGGAGCAGGAGCTACTGCCAGAGGCGTCGTATGCTACCTTCTGTGCCCCTTATGCTTTTACCAGAGAGCTAAGTGTGGCCATGGCCAAAGAAATGCCCAACAAACTACCTAGCCCAAGTGTGATGTGCAGTGGAGGCATGGCTCTGCCCTGTCTTTCTCCATCTCTTGGTTGTCTTGCTCTGCCCTCAGTTCCTTCACAGAAATGGTCTGTGATACACTAGAATGGTGCATTTGGTTTGGAATAGGAGACACACAGCTTTCTGAGGGTGATGGAGGGACAACTGGAAAACAGAGAGAGAAGGCTTTGCTTATATAATCAGAGGGTTGGTTTGGTTGAAAAAGACTTTTAAGATCATTGAGTCCAACCATTGTCCGACTTTACCATGTCTGGTGCTAAACCATGTTCCTTAGCACATTAACTGAAAGCTTTTTGAGTTGTTAATTGTCTTGGGAGTTTTCAATCTAGTATGAAATGTTTGGTTTGAAATTGCTGCAAATTAACACGTACGCAATCTACATTTTTAATTTGTTTTCAATGATGCACCTTTTAACATCTCCGTGTCCTTGCAAAAGTGAGCAATGCAGAATAAGAACTGCTTCCAGCTCCCAGTCCAGACAAGCCATTGTCCACCCATTCCTGAGTCCTAGAAGACTTTGCTTGCAGCCCTACGCCTACAGCTGATTCACTATGTTTGTGGTTTCCCTGGCAATTTTATTTTAATCAGGCCAGTAGGGAACTGAAACCAGGGTACACACTGGCTTGGTCCTTCAGGGAACAGACAATTTGGAAGCTGGAGTCACCTCACAGCCTGTGAGTGTGGATGCAGATAGGTACACATGTACAGACAGAAACAAGTTTCCTGACCAGATATTATGGTGTTTTTTTTTAAGCAGGATTGCATAAGTTAGAGTATTGTAAGAACGAAATAGAATATACAAATCATTGTGCTACAACCTAGTGTTGGATGTAAGTCTGATAATTCAATCTTGAGGAACACCACTGTTAATAAAAAGATCTTTTATAGAATCCCTGGTACTGTTTTGGTTGGAAGAACCTTTAAGAGCATCAAGTCTAACCATCAACCCAGCACTGCTAGGTCACTGCTAAACCATGCCCCTCAGCACCACATCTGTTCTATGATGTCTGGCATATTGTTGTAACCTTTAGCTAGTAAAGGACAGGTAGAACAAGGGGTGCACTGGCTTTAGTTCAGAGATGTTCTACCTGCTGGGGCTTTTAAAGGCCTGAAAGGGAGAGGGTGGTTCGGTGTGATTAAAATTAATTTGCTTTGCATCCTTATGCTTAAAAAAAAAGAAGTGATCTGGAAGAATGTGTGTTTCGTTCTGTTCACTGGTGTGGTTGTGGTTACTTAATGCTTTATTAAAAGTACTTAAAGTTGGTAGGTTTTGTGATACTTGACTCAGCAATGAGTTGAGGTCTGTGTTGCTCTGTGTGGCTCTCTGAAGAAGCACAGCTGCTGAGGTAGCTGCTTGCAAGAAACATCAAATGTCATTTTCCTTACCATGCATCTCTGAACTCCCTACACATCTAACAGTTTGTAACTGTGTTTTCTGATTGTATTTGAACGTGTTTAAAATCAAACATTTCGTCTCGCTTAAGAGAGGTTTTTTGTTTTTTTTTTTCCCCTGTGAAAAAGTAAATCTGGAGATGCAGCAGCTCTGCAGTTGTGTGCGTGGAAAAGGAAAAGCTGCATTTCTCCTTCAGGCACATCGCCACCTAGCAGCTGTTTACTACAATGTGCTGCTTCTTTTGGGTAAAGAAGATCAAACTTGAGGCCAAGTATTCTTGCTGTAGTCCTCCACATCCTTCTCTGAGAGTGCTGAGCTCCTAGGTGGTGTATCACAAGTGCCTGTCTGCCCTCAGGACCTGCAGCAGATGTGTCCATTCAAGAATGGAATGATGCAAAATCATTTGGGATTTAAGAACAAGTTCTTTACCATGAGGGTAGAGGAACACTGGAACAGGTTGCCCAGGAAGGTAGTTGAGGCCCCATCCCTGGTGAGGCCTGACAGGGCCCTAATGTAGGTGAGAATGCCCCTGCTTACTGGACTAGATGCCCTTTGGAGGTCTCTTGGGCCCTGCTGTTGCTCAGTAAGCTAGGACTATTTATTTTTATAGTGCAAAAGTTGTATCAGCAGTTAAGAAGCAGTGATCGAATCACCTCCCACATTCACAACACACACTGTAAATTACTGAAAAGGTAGGTTTCTCGAGCACTCCTGATCTGAAAATCATTCAGTTCCCTTCAGCCATGGGTACCTCTGCACTAGTGTTTTAGCTGGGTCAGATGCTTGCTTTCAGTATGACTCTTCTGACTGCCCTTCTTTGACCTGCATTGCAGAGGGTTCTCAGCCTTAAGACAGATTCTGTTTAGATGAAAAGAAGCTGAAAGAAGTGCAGCAGAAGTGACCCAGTGCCAGGGGACACTGGCCCGTCTGACCACAGATCAGCCAACTCAGGGGAAACATCTGGAGCTGTCTAAGGCCACAGCAGCAGTTGCTACACCTCACTCTCCTAAGTGTACTGCTATGTTCTTAAAAAGAGAGAGAGAGGTGATGTTTTCTTACTGTGAGAATTCATAGACTCACAGACTGGGTTGAGTTGGAAGGAACCTTTAAAGCTCATCTAGTCCAACCCCCCTGCATTGGTTGGAGACAAGCAGCACAGAATTTTGTCACGCTCTACCCTAATGCAGGGATGAGCTGTCAAAATATGTATTTAGCCTCATGGTTTTGACAGTGGTGATTTACCTATCTATTTTAATGATTTTTTTCCTTCTCTTTTGCTTTGCTTGCCTCAGAATATTTCTGTGATAAGACATTCTTGTGTGAAGACTGATTTTTGCTTGATCAGAAGATCAGCAAGAAGTTGAACTGTCTCATCTTCTACATGGGCTAGTTAGAACCACATCTGAGAGGGGATCTAATGTGTCTATTGATATCTGAGGGCTGGGTGGAAGGAAGGAAGGGACAAGGACAGCCTCTGCTCACTTGCGCTCTGGGATAGGACAAGGGGCAGTGGATGGAAACTGCAGCACAGGGAGTTCCACCTCAACATGAGTAGAAACTTTTTTTGTTGTAAGGGTCCCAGAGCACTGGAAGAGGCTTCCCCAGAGGAGGTTGTGGAGTCTCCTTCTCTGGAGACTTTCCAGCCCTGTCTGGATGTGTTCCTGTGTGACCTATGCTGGATTCTGTGGTCCTGCTTTGGCAGGGAAGTTGGACTCGATGGTGTCCAATGGTCCCTTCGAAGCGTTAACATCCTGTGATCTGATTTCCTGTGACGTAGAAGCCCAGGTCCAGGGTGGCTCAGGAGGACGCATGTGGCTTTTGAGTTACCTCTAGGGGATGCTGTTGTGTTAGAAGTGCAGCGTTTGAAGTGTTTTATGCACAGATACTGGCATTTATCTGTTCTGCAGAAGCAAAGTGTCAGCAGTCCTACAGGAACTACTCTAGCTCATATGAAGCAGAGATACTACAGTACATAACTGTGTGTGTATCTTTGAACATGTAGAAGAACAGAGTGAACTAACAAAGATCGTGAGGTGATCAGTCTCTTCTCCCAGGAAACAAGTGATACAACAAGAGGAAACATATTTTCCCAAAAAAGGTGGAGTCCCCATCCTTGGAAGAGCTTCAGAGCTGTGTAGCTGTGGTGCTGAGGGACATGGTCTAGTGGTGACCTGGCAGTGCTGGGTTGACGGTTGGACTTGATGGTCTTAAAGGTCTTTTCCATCCAAAATGCTTCTATGTCAGGTGTGGTTTTCTCTGTGTGTTGTATCCAGTTCCCTGCTGCAGTGATTACTGATTCGAGTTGAGTTTCAGGTGTCTCAGACTGGTGAAGTGTGTTACAACAGCAGCTTGAGTCAAGCTGTTGGGAATTCTTTGCTGTCAGGAACAGAGTATTTCTTAGTTACCCTGTCAGTATTTAAGGTTAGCATCTGCTGGGCTTGAATTTGTTAAATTTTCTTTCAAAGGAAGATTTTAGAATGCTCAAGATAAATTTGCATTGATAATCCCTGCCCTGTTCTTTCACTAAGCATTGCCTTACTTTCAACGTAGATATTTTAATTTGGAAATTCATCAAGCTCCCCGTGTTTGGTACCAGTTCATTATTATTTGATGTCAAGCATCTCAGTTCAATACACAACATTTGGCAAGTGTTCATTACTGTCTTAAAACCTGTAGGCCAGTAGTTACTGGTCTAATAAAGACTTAACTTCTTTATTAGCGTCTGAACAGCACTCCTGAGCAGTGGTTTGTAGCCAGTACCCAACCTTGCTCTTCCAAACAACTTGAAGAAACATGTATCTTTGAATATAGAGGAGGTTTTATGGCACTTGAAACTACAGTCCTTCTGTGTGGCTAACACACTCTGTGCAAACCCTGTCTTGTAGAGCACTGCTCTAAAGAAGTTGAGGGTATTGCTTTTTCTTCCACATTGCCTGTACATCCCACAAAAATCAAAGTATTTTAAACTGGAGAAAAATATTTCTCTCTGCTTATCCTTCCCAGGCATCTTTCAAGTGTTTTGTATCCATGTAAAGCTGGAGATGCTCTCTCTATTAAACTGTACATCTCAGAAATATTTTCCCCTAAAGTGTTGACACATTTAAGGAAGAAACTTGCATTTCATGCTGAAGGTCCCGCTCTTGCTAACGTTGCAGGTTTGGATTTTTGTTGCAGCTTATATCTTAAAGGGCTATGATTTCCCGTGATGACTTTATTCAATGGCTGGTCTAACCTGAAGCATTGGTATCAGCTGTGTTTGAATTTGAGTACACAGGACATAATCTATTGTCTAAAACTTCTGACCTCCCAGCTTCAAACCCATCCTGCTCTTCTCTGTCCACAACGTTCCTCTTTCTAGAAAATGTAATGCCCTATTTTGCTCCAAAGATGTGTGATTTCTGCTTTTGGAGTACCAAATCCTGTAAGGAAAAAAAAAAGAAAATTAGCTGCAGCCTTTTTTTTCTTAGGTCCCATTCAGCAGATGCACTGTTACCTCAGAGTCAGGTGCTTGTGAGCCTTTAACGTGGTGAAGAAACTTAAAGGCTAATAGGACACTTCCAGTTAGGAGAGTGCCTTTGTTGCATATAAATTATTAGTCAAAGGTTTCTTGACCTTCATCTTCCCAGCAGTGCAGAATCCCTTTCAGGTGGTATGTTTCCCACTGAGTTGAATTCAGCACTGTTGGTGGACATTCTCCTTCAGTTGAAGTGCAAAGACAGGAGAACTTTCTGTGTCTGATGGGAGGAGGAACCGTATTTGCATTCTGGTGAGGCTTCCTTGGGGATTAATTTCTTACTTCTGTTTGTCAGTTGGAAATTTGATGAAATTACCTCATCTCTCTGAAATCTCCAGAGCATTCAAGCCGTCCTTTTCAAAAAGCCTTGACTAAATGTGTTGCTTCTGTAGTGTAGGATCTTCCCCTTTGCTAACACAGGGGAAAGTTCTCAAAGTGGAAATGAAAGTTTTTGTTTTCCCGACTCTCTGCTCCTGTGGAATTAACATTTTCCATTCCAGAAAGGAAGTAATGACTTTTGTTACAAGGCAAGGAGCACAGAAAGTAGATTAGGACTACCTTTTTGGTTTTGTCTGAGTCCAAATTTACCTATTACTTATTTTCCTGTCAAATTGGACTTCAGGTGCTGATCAGGTGCAGGAAATGCAAACCAATGTCCACTAGGCTAGCACATGTTTACACCTCTGGAGATGTTCCGCCCTCGTAGGATGAGTCACACTCATCTATCTGTATGAGCAGCTAGAGTCTTTGTGATGGAGATTGTGACTGCAGAAGGGCAGACCACATCCTGAGATGGGAACATCTGTAAGAATCTCCATCACTGGTGTCATCTCAACTGGAGCTTTGGCATCTGTTTAAAATCCAGAACTGCTGGCAAGCCTTTAAAATACCAGATGTGAAGGTCTCCTGGTTGAATTTTTGGTTTTGTGTGTGCGAGAGTGCCAGGTACCTGTCTGTGTGCACACAGGTGCACCCACTGTGTTTCATTTAATCATCTTTATCATACCAGAGCTGCTGTTCTGTTCCTGTAAAACAGCATTATTTTTCACTGCAGCAGTACTGGGATATGCCCGAGGCCATGCTAGGAAATTAAGTAAACGTTTAAGAGAGGGAATTAATTTTAAACAGATGCATTTAGCTCAGTTCTGTTCAGCAGCCTGACCAGAAAGTTGCTGTCAGTCGGCTTCCGCACTGTGCCCAAAGGAGGCCCCTCTGCTCCCCGGGCTGCTCCTGCCTTCCCACTCCTCTTCCTCCTCCTCACCTTGGGCAGTGCCCTGCCGCTCCCCCGCCAGAGGCCGGCGCCACTCGGACTCCTCAGCCCCAGCTCCCCTCTGCTCAGGCCTTGCCACTCGGACCCCCTCTCTGCAGGCCCCCTCTTCCCCGGACCTCTGCTCCCGCAGGCCGCTCTCGTCTCCAGACTCCCCTTCACCTCGGGCCCTGGCTGCTTGGACGCCCTCTCTCCGAGGCTCCTCTCCTTTGCAGACACCCGGTTGCCCCAGGCTCGTCTCTGCGGCCTTCCCCTGCCGCAGGCCCC